>JABSMS010019091.1:0-11535 GCA_018902275.1 Aleiodes sp. PSUC_FEM 10030003
ACCGCAAATTTTTTAAATATTTTTTTTATAACAATTTATTCATTTAAAAAAATCCGACAGATTGTGAGATCTCTGCTAATTTCATTGTCATACAATTTTTCGCTAAAAATTGCGATAAAATCCTTCAAAAAAATTCGCCGTCGGCAGCACTGTCGCAATCAGTCTATCGTCACGGAGAGTGGGGGCGAGGGTTTTGGGAATTGGTGGGGGTTCAACCGGTGAGTGACAGAGAGGAACGAACATGGCGTCACAATGATAGTGCGTTTGGCAGTGCGCGAGAGAGACGGAGAATCACGGACTCTCGTTTGTATTGTTGACGAGGGTGGGAGACGTGGCGGCGTGGCGGTTGGTTAGTCGACTAGTCAGACGAGTGAATTTCATCCAGTTTCGCTCGAGAGACGTGAGTCGAGTCAGTCGGCGACGGACGTGTGGCCACACAGTGTCTCTAGTGCCGTTTTTTTGGAGAATAAAAAAAGAAAAAAGGAAGCAAGCGAGGAAAAAAAAAGAGTTTATAACCCAAAACCGAAGTAACGCACAGAGTAGATTAGATAAACGTTATTTTTTGTTGTTGTTGCGGTTAATAAAGCGGAGAGTTCAAATTAATTGTAGAATAACGTTCAATTGAGACTAGCAGAGGTTTCTCAGTTCTCTTCTTCACGCTGCGGAAGAGATTTTGGCAATTGGAGTTTTTTTTGTGGTGAAAAGAAGTATTGAACTTCTTCGACTTTTTTTTTTACAAAAATTTGTATTTTCTCTCCAATTTAAATTAAATAATCCACGGCAACAATGAGCTGGCAGGATTACGTTGACAAGCAGCTGCTCGCATCGAGATGCGTTACGAAGGCGGCTATCGCCGGCCACGATGGTAATCTCTGGGCGAAATCCGAAGGCTTTGAAGTGAGTAAATTCAATTAAATATTTTTAGTTTGAGAATCCCTTGAATTATCTGTAATAACCGTTTCTCGAGGCTTGAGGGGTCAACAAAACGTTCAAAAAAATCGGAAAAAAATCCCGAACACTCCCTAACCCTCCCCTCCGCCCCATCGACATTGAAAAATATTTTTATCAATTTTTTTCTTATCATTTAAAAATACTTAATCTCAACGATTCTCTCATTTTCACCAAAAATTCTCATTTTTTGGGAAATTTTGGATTTTGCCGTTCCCAAAAAAACACAAAAAAATCTGAAAAAATTCAGGCATGTTCCCGAAAGGGTTCCCAAGGTCACGACATTTTTTTTCAATTTTTTTTTCAACGATTTCGTTAACTATAATCGATTTTTGATGATGATTCCTGGGATTTTCGAGGGAACGCTTCGAAGAGGATTTCCAGTGTCTCGAGCCACAGCTGCGCACGCCATGAAGTTCTCTCTCTTTCTCTCTCTCCCACGGCCTCTCCACACAACTCGTCAAGGTCCCCGTGCCGGCACTAACCCATGTTCTAACCCCGAAAGCCGATTTTATTCGTAAAATCTCTCGATAAAAACTGGACATGAAACTAAAATTATCGAAATTCGAAGAAGTTCTTCTTGAACGAAGCGTCTCTGAATTTTCCTGCCACGTAGCTCCAGTCCCTCTCCTTCTCCCCCGTCTCCGGTGACTCCTGGAGTCCTCCGACACCCCAAAATAATTTTTCCGCCTCCCAAAACCCCGGAAAACTCGATTTTTCTTCAAAAAAAAAGAGAGAAATACATTCAAATGATATTTTTTTCTGAGGGCGTGCGCGCATCGATCGCATTTTTTCTCTCTCTCTGTTTCCTTTTTAACCGGCTTTGGAGCACTCGAGAGACTGCTCCGCGATTCCTAGAGGGAAACCAGATTTTTTCCCTTTTATCTCCCAATGATTCTTTCATCTTTTTCTCACTACTTTTTTCTTTGAATTCTTCTTTGTTTGTTTGCGCGAGGGATGTTTCACGGTAAATGAAGAAAATTTTCTTTTCGGGACTTTTCCAAAGCCGAGAGAGACTGACACAAAGAGGGTGTGGCAGAGAGTGCCGGCATACACAACACCGAATTTCGCCAAAACCGCCGCCTGCGTCGATCGATTCTCCAACGGTTTTTTTCCTCTTGTTTTTTTTTCTTCTTTTTTCAGTCAAATTCAATATGGCGACTGACAGACCACGATGGTCACCACGTTTTTCATCGAGGGAATTTTTTCGTATTTTTTTTCCAGTTTTATGAAGAGAATAAATTAAATAAATTAAATTAATTCTGATAAAAATCGAGAAAATTCCATTTTCTCAATGTTTTTTTAAACGAGATGAAAATTTTCAGCTCCAAATGCCACGGAATTTCTAATTTAATTTATTAGCAATTTGCCACTATTCCAGATAACTCATTTATTATTTAAACTAATGAGAATTTTCTCCGTTTAATCTGTATTAATAATTTTTAATCTGGAAAAGAGAGGACGAGTAGACAGAGAAACGAGAAAAAGAAAAGAGGCAGCTGCCACGCGCGTTGGAGAGTTTGCGTGCACACTTTCCGGTTGCCGGAACGCCAAAATGGCGACACAGTACCGGCCTATGGGTTGTATACGAAACGGCATCCTTCAGTAACGTAACAACGTAAATGAAACTCCCTTTAATTCAATAGAAAACCGAGAAAACTGTAATCAAACATATCGCGTTTCTATTATTTTTTGTTTGTCTCTTAATGGAGTACATTATTGATTTAACGTCAATTTCGTTAACAATGATGTGAAGAACAATAGAAAATTCTCGCTAGGCCTTTTATTGTTAATTTCAAAGTTAAAAAACATTGAATTGCAAAAATTTGAAATTTTCAAATCGATTTTTCTCAGCTTTCTGCGAATTTCTCCGGAATTAATGGAGATACGCCCTTTTTGCCCTGAACCTTTTTTGTAGAGAATTTTAAGAGCTACAATTAAGGTGGAGGGCAAAAAGGGCGTATCTCCATTAATCACAGAGATATTCGCGGAAAACTAAATAAATCGAAAGTTTCAGTTGATTTTATGACATTTTCACGATTCATGGATTTTCCAATTAATCTTCATAATTTTTCGGACCTAAAAAATTTAATAACGGAAGAAATTGAACGGATTAATTACGAGAGATAGCGAACGAACAAAAATGAACTGAAAATACTTTACTTAAATATTGAATTATCATTGTTATTAATGCCGAATGATTCATCGGTACGTAGCAGTGACGTATTGAGTGTCTCGGTGCCCAGTGACTCACAAAATTTATGCTTCTGTCCCGTTTCACGAGACACTGACTGAGTTGGAGAAGCGAAGATGAATTCAACGAAATTGAGAATTTTTCGTTGAAAGGATTTCATTTGAAATTTAATAAAAATTAACGTAAATATTTTTTTGGTAAATTTATGGATTTTCTCTTACTGTAATTAACTTTCTTGCATAATTACGCAGTTAATGATTCAAGATTTTTCTTGGTTGTAATGATAACGTGGAGTTAATCGGTTCGTTGGTAATCTGAAATAAAATGAAAAGTGGAGATTTTCAATTGTTTCAAGAGGATGCTAAATTGAATAACAAGTAGAGCGTGGATGGGTAGCAAAACGCGCGGAACGGTTTTAACATCATCGATCGTCCAACGTCTTTCACTTTCATTCGTCACTGACCATGAATATGTAACGTTTTTCTGTTTATTTGAATTTGGAGAACTTTTAGAAAAAAGTTTTACTTTTTAAATTGTCAATTTATCAGTTTTTTGGGAATATCTAGGGAAATAATGGAGATAGGGAATTTTTTGTAGGGAACTTTTTTCAAGGTCTTTTTCCGCTCTACAAAAAACGTTCCATGAAAATTTTTGTGTCTCGCTTAGATTCCGAGATATTCGCGAAAAACTGAAAAAAACGAGTTTTGTGAATTTCTTTGAGGAAAAAAAAATCTGGGGATTTTTTTAACGTCGGAAATTTGTTCCTCGCTTTTTTATCTCTTCTCCCTTTTATATACATCTTTTGTGGGAAGAAAGACGGATAATTGTATCAATTATCATGCTAATGTGTCACGTTCCATTTCCATGAATTCAGTGATTAGATTAATGAGAAATTCAAGGAATTCTTATTGTTCGCATTCGCTTCTCTCGTTCGTTGGACACTGGTTCATCGTCCTAGGGACATTGTCGCACCTGAGGGGTGAGGGAAGGTTGAGGGGGCGGCTGGGGAACTAACTCGAGGAGCGATCGATTACCAACTTCTGAGTGTCAGCATCATCCGCGAGTCTCAAGCCTCACTTCCACTTCATTCCACTTTGTTCTCCATTAACTGGAGAATCTTTATGGGGAATATATTCCTGGGGAATTTTGAAGCGATATTTTTCCCTAGATTGAGTACTCACTTGACCTCCATCGAAGGAAAGGGCGGGGATAAATGAATTATTGATAGGGGTTTTATCTGAAATGGTTCTTCCAGCGGTTTTTGGGGAATATCTCGGAATCTAGGGGAGATAGGGAAATTTTCACCGGAATCTTTTCTGTAGAGGAGATTCTGACCTACAAAAAAGGTCTTGGCGAAAAATTCTCTATCTCTCATCGTTTCAGAGTTATTTGAAAAAAACAAAAGGAAACCAACAAATCAACAGTTCGAAGCCTCACTTCCACTTCATTCCTATTTATTGAAGAATTTTCATTACTTTTTGGGGAATTTCTCGTCGACATTTTCCCCCAGAATCCTTACTCACCTGTCCTCCATCGAAGTAAGAAACAGAGATAAATCTAATCCCAGATGAATTATTAATTAAAAATTTATTTAAAATTTCGTTCTCCCATCAGTTTTTGGGGAATATCTCCGAATCTAGTGGAAATAGGGAAATTTTCACCGAGACCTTTTTTGTAGCAGAGATTCACGGCTACGAAAAAGGTCTGAACAAAAATTCCCCTATCTCCAGCCATTTTCGAGATATTTAAAAAAACAAAAAAAAGAAAAATCAACATTTTCCTCTAATCAATAAAATTTTCTTTTATCCAGGTAAGCAAAGAGGAATTGGCAAAACTCGTACAGGGTTTTGATTCCCAGGAAATATTAACCTCGTCAGGTGTAACTCTAGCTGGCAGCAGGTATATCTATCTGTCCGGTACAGACCGTGTGATAAGAGCTAAATTGGGAAAAGTTGGTGTACACTGCATGAAAACGACGCAAGCAGTTGTAGTATCACTATACGAGGATCCAATTCAACCACAGCAGGCGGCTTCGGTCGTTGAAAAATTGGGCGACTACCTCCTCTCTTGCGGCTATTAGGTACGAATCATCAATTAATTATTTTCCCCCCAAAATAAAAAAAAAACAAAAAAAAAGTTTCTTTAATTTTTAGAATTTCATTTAATTGCCAAAAAAATATCGTTACATAGTTTATGTATTTTTTGATTTTCCGAAAATTAAGTTTCTTTGATTCTCTTATTTTTGACTTTTTTTTTAAATTTTTTTTTCAACCCTGGAGGCCACGGGAATTTTTGAAGATTTAGTTCAACCGAAATCCGAGATCTCTCTCCGTGGTCTCCAACTTTGAAATCACTTTGGCCCTCGCTACCAGTATTCTATTTTAATCCATCGCACTACCTCCTTCGGTGACGCCTCGTAACAAAGAAATGGAAAAAAAAGAAGAAAATACCGCATGCCTCTTCCAATGGTATCTCCATTTAACTTCTTTGCGTTTTAATGCACGTAAACTCCTAAAAACAGTCTCCTGCGTCTGCCACCCACTCTCACTTTTTATTTTATTAGTAAAATCAAGCCAAAGAGCATGAAGAATATTCCAGTCGTTTTTCAATGTCTCGCTTTCATGAAAGAGATCCTCTCAACAATTTTTATTAATTTTTTTCTTTTTAGAAATGACTTTTCTCGGTTTTTCGTTAATATCTCGGGAATTATTGGGGATAGAGTGATTTTCACCGAGACCTTTTTTGTAGCTCTTGAAATTCTCTACAAAAAAGGTCTCCTGATAAATTTCTGTAAACCCGATAGTTTCGGAGGTATTCGCAAAAGAAAGAAATAATTATTTTTTTTGAATGTTTTTCGTTTTTTATTTGAAGAGGATTTCTTGAAAACTAATTTTAAAAAATCCAGAAATAAGCTGACGCAAGTTTCCCTCTGATTTTTCTGTTGCAGTAACCTCTGGGACCCAATTTACAAAAATATCTAATATTAATTAATAATAAACAGTCGATTATTTTAAACAAAAAATCATTAATAACAGCGAACGGAAGCAACAGTCACAAAAATCAATGAAAATCAATTTAAAAAATGAATAAAAAAGCGGAAATGCCGCAAGCCCGCCGCCGCTTAGCGAGACTTCTGAGTCGATTGCGAATTTAATGAAAAAAAAATGATTAAAAAATAATTTTTCGTACGAACGTCTGTGTATGTGTGTGTGAGGGAGAAAATGAAATCATCTGTATTTCTATGTCACAGCATCAGAATTAGTCACTTCTGTCCCCTTTTTTTTAAATCTCAATTATGATTTTTTTTGGCATCAACATCTTGAGCCTCCATTGATATTTCATATGGAGGCTCAGAGAATCGACTGAAAGAGGCCAAATTATTTTTTAATTTGATGAAAAGTTACTGCATTAAATAATGAAGCACGTTTTTAAATAAATATTTTTTTTCGGTTCGATTCTAGTTGGGGAATGAGAAGTAAAGGGAGATAAGTATTCAATTTTTATTGGTTTTTTTGGATTATCTCGGAAACTAAGGGAGATAGGGGAATTTTCGGCAAGACCTTTTTTGTAGAGAATTTCAAGAGCTACAAAAAAGGTTCTATGGAAATTTTTGTGTCTCCATTAGTTTCGGAGATATCTCACGAAAACGAAGATAACTCGGAGGAGATTCCGAAGGATTGTTAATTTTGGTCCTCGTTTTTTGGAAATATCTCGGAAACTAATGGAGATACCAAATTTGTTATGAAAACCTTTTTTGTAGAGCGGAATGAGAGCTACAGAAAAGGTTTCATGAAAATTTTTGTGTCTCGCTTAGTTTCGTTCCAATTTTTTTTGGGACAGAAATTCATGAAATAAGGTAAATCATAACTGAAATAAAATGGGAAAAATCATACTCAAGTGACGTAAGTTAATAGTTAATTGATAATAATAAAATAATAACTGTAACGGCCTTTTATTTGCTTTTTTTAATAAACAAGACTCAAGGAAAATGAATAAAGAATAATAATGTGAAACGAGTGGATTTTCTAAATGTTTCCTAAATAAAAATATGAAAATTTTTTAGTCAATGTTTTTGTGTGTGTGTGTGATTGAGGAGGCTTGAGGACAAGGAAGTGGTGTTTTTTGTGTTGAGATAAAGGGAGTGGGGAACCGGAAACCGGCGACTAGATAAAAGCAACGACGGTGTGGCTGAAGGCATAATTATTCAGATGAATAAAAGAAGGAAATCAAAAATTTTGATATTTCGTGGTTTAACGAGATGAATTATGGTTTTTCGGGGAAACTAATGGGAGAAGACGGTTAAAAATGGGTTCATTGAAAAGCCCGGAAAATTTCCGCTGGAAAACACTATAGAGCAATCGATTTTTCTCGATTATTTCCCTAGATATAAAAAAAGTAAAAATTCCGTATAATTCTTGAAAAAAAAATGCAGACAACTTCAACTGTCTCCATCTTTTGATCTACGGGGCAAAATGGGTCGTCGAGTATGGTTTTTCATCGGAAATTTTCCGGGCTTTCCAATGCGACCATTTTCAAATTTCCGCCATTTTTATTTCCGAAGATATTCCCGGAAAACCGAAAAAAAATCGTGAACATCTCGTTAATTTAATGAATTTCAAAATTATCAAAAAGAAATTTTAAAAATTAATTTAAAAAATGCAGGAGTGAATTAATAACGGCGTAATGGCGTCCAATAATCGATTGGCTATTGATCTCGTTCATGAAGCTATTTAAGATGAATTAATAAAAAAATTAATTGATGAACGAGAAGAGAATTGAGGAAAATGCGTGGTCCCTTTTTTTTAGCTACTTACTGTCTTTAATATTTGCTAATGTAATAAGATAGAAATGAAAAAGAAAGAGCGATGTGTCATAACTGCTGGGATTTTTATTGACGATGGAATAAAATAATTGATAAGAAATGATTAAAAAAAAATAATAATAATGAAGTAACTAACAGTTTATTGGGCGCGATTTTTATTATTGAATTGAAATAAGTAAACTGAGGATTTAAGTAAAATTGAAATAATAAACACATTTACTTGAATAATTGACGTCTTTTTTTTTAATTGAATGAAAAATATGTAAAAAAATGAATGTTTTACGTTGCAAGTGTAAGAATCATTGCTTTACCGATTAAAAAAATTATTAAAATCAAAAAAAAAAAAATTATCTTAGAAAGTTAATTTGGTAATTAGTTTTTTGGGAATATCTCGGAATCTATGAGAGATCTGAAAAAAATTCATAGAACCTTTTTTGTAGCTCTGATTTTTCTCTACAAAAAAGGTTTCGGTCAAAAATTGTCTATCTCAATTATTCACCGAGTTATTTGAAAAAATAAAAGAATGAAATTTCCTTAAATTTTTTTTTTTGAATTTATTAATGAAAAAATTGAGAATAATCGATTTATTGTGATTGGGCTAGTAACATTATTTGATCTTTGATTTTAATAAAGTTTTTTTTCACTCCGACATTTGTCAATCGTGGAGTTGAATGAGTCTAGGGCACATTAATGGCAAAGTATGTCAAATAAAGACTTTTTTATTCTCCATTTTTATTTCCACATTGAGGTTTTGCCTTTTAGGGTTTTTTTTCCCTCCCGTTGCCTTGAAATGGCAGAGCTGCGTGGAACGCCTCGGGAGACCCGTTCACTCCGCATTTGACATGATAAAATAAACCGCAATGCTTATCCGTGATTTTTTTTTTAATCAAACTTTTTTTCGCTTAAATATCATCGCAACGTCAAAAACACATTTCTGAGATTAAATGGAACGAGAAGATGAATTTAATAAAATTCTCATTACTTTTAGCCAGAGAATTTGAAAACAGTGACATTTGCCAAGAAATTCCGTGACTGACAGTTTAATTTAGTTGAATAATTAAAGATGAAAAAAAATTGATGAAAAAAAAAATTAAATTATTTTTAGAAAAATTAGTAAAATTAAACAAAAAATTGGGGTCTTCTCATTTCAATTAATTAAAAATTCAATTAATCATCTGTGTCAGAGGCTCATTAATATCACGATTAAATTATAAATACACCAATGCATATTTAAAAAAAACAGCTACCAAAAGAGTGAAAAAAAATAACGATTGAGAGATAAAAAAAACTTATTGTATTTCTGTACTGCTAATTGCTATTTACTACTTACCCCCCTTCGCTAAACTGCTAACTATTTGCTAGTAATTATAATAACTTTACTGGTAATTAACTACTAATTAATGCGAAAAAGAAAGGAAGAAGGAATAATAAATTGAGGAGGAAGAATAAAATTTTTTGGTGGCTGCTTGTCAATGGATTTTTTCGATGTGCCAAGCGCCCAAAAATTGAATTATGTGACCAGAAATTTGAGAATAATTACAAAGTGGAAAAAAGAAATACAAACCAAACTACCTAAACTATGTAACGATTTTTATTGATAAAAAGGAAGGAATAAAATTGGAATAATAATTGTAACATTTGTGATAGTAATCTTTGTCTTGAATTATTTCCATTTTGAGAAATTTGAACCTTTTTCATTTGAGGATTTTCATTTGGTAGTGTAGAAAGGTAGATTTATTTAAATAAATTGGAATTTCTTCTATGAAAAACGTATTTACGGAGATAAAATTCTGTCCTAATTTTTTTTAGATATTTTAGAAAATCTGACGTGAAACCCATTTTTTTCTGGCGCTCCTGAAAAATGGTTTTCTTTAAATATCTCGGAAAATAAGAGAGATAGAGGAATTTTCGTGAGGACTTTTTTTGTAGAGGAGAAAGAGAGCTGCAAGAAAGGTTCTCACAAAAATTTTCCTATCTCCCTTAGATTACGAGATATTTCCAGAAAAAGAAGTTAAAATTAAATCTCTTTATTTCTCACTTTTATTTATTCCTCTTTTTTAGTCCCCTGGAGCTCGCAGGTCTCTCAGTATAAGCCCAGAAATGAATGCGACTTACCTCCATTTGTCACGTTGGCTGTTTGGAAACCTGCGATGAAGAATTAAAATTTCTCTGTTTTTTTATTATTATTAATTAATTAAAAACGAAAATAAAAATGAGACAAAAAATTTAATGAAACAAAAAATGCAGTGAACTTGGAATTGAGTGGACATTTTAGACAGTAATGAGGATGAGAGGAGGGGAATTTAGAAGATTTTGAAATTATAATCTGATTTATCATTTTTAAAAAAAAAAGAAAAACGTGAATTTAAAAAGGTGAATAAAGAATTTTTTAATTGACCGATACTAGCTGTAGCTTTGTGAAACGATATTTTCTCGTAAGAATTTTTTTTGCATACATCAAAAGTAAGATTGTGTTTAAGAGAGTAATAAATTTGTATAAAGTGGTGTAAACAATTTTTTTTCATGATTTTTTAGAAATTTTACCTCAAAAATTTTTCGAAGCTACGAATTTGAATTTCGTTAAATTACTGAGAAGGTGAGTATTATTTAATTGGGTTGACAATGGAGTATTTCAACAAAAATTCGAGAGTTTTAATTGGAAACGCATTGAAAACATCAATTTTTCACGATTCAATGCATAAAAAAGTCGTGAAATCATTAAAAAAATCATTTTAAAAATTTCTTTGAGATTATATCGCAAATATCTCGGAAACTGTTGGGCTTAGAGGAAAATGTCAGGAGACCTTTTTTGTAGAGAATTGAATCATCTAAAAAAAAGGTTTCTTGAGAAATCCTCGTGAACCCAATAGTTTCCGAGATATTCGCAAAATAAACTCCCAAACCCATTCATCACAAAAATCAATCATTCCTAATGAATTATTTAAAATTCACGAAATTCATGGAGAGGAATTCAATGACTTCATATCAACTGAGAAACACAATTTCAATTTTTCTCATAATATGAATACTATTTATGTATATTTCGCATTCTTTTTAAAACGCTACAAAGTTTTTTTTTCATTTTCCTGTTAAATGTTACTTTGGCTTACAAATCCATCGCGTGAGGGGCAGTACATTTTTTTTATCTTCATTAAATTCATTTTTACCTTAATCGTAGGTTGTAAGTATCAACGGTGGTCGCAATTAAACTTTACATTTTTTTCTTTGCCTCTTAACTTGAAATTCATGAAAAAAAAAATCCCTCACAAATCACAACTTCATCATTTTTAATTGAAAAAATTCAATTGAATTTTTTTAATTCAAGATTTTTCTCTTCTCGCCAACTTAAAGCTATTGATTTTGTACTTAATCATTGGCGATGATTTTTCTTAATGAATTTAATATTTTTTTAAATTGAGGTGACATTTTTTTTCAATGATTTTTATTATTTCGTGACGGAGGGAATAAACTCACCGTGACTTAAATTAAAAAAGTAAATTAATTGAATTAATTTGATTTATGTACAAGGTGAGAATAATCTTGGATACTCAATTAATTAATAATTATTAAT
>JABSMS010019102.1:0-11534 GCA_018902275.1 Aleiodes sp. PSUC_FEM 10030003
ATATTTTTATTCATTGGAAATTTTGTTTTTCCCTTCAACAGTTTTCGCTTTCATCAAATTCTATTGGAGACAACAACCAAAATTACTATGCATCAGAAGAAAAGAAAATTAAGTGTAGCATATCTCTAAAGAATGAATTGTAAACCACTCCCCAAAGACATTCTGTCACTACCGTCCGGTGCTCCCATAGTAAATTCAAATACTTTTTCCTTTCCGTGAATGATTATCTCGAAGTATGCCATAATAACGACGTTTAAAAATTGCCATGACGGTGATGCAAGCGTGGGTAGCATGCACTTAATTGCTAGTTATGACAAACAAATCTTGATCTCGATCGAGATGATCAAAAAGATTCAGATCAAATCCAAATGACAGTTCCCATCACCGCTCACATCACCGTTCTCATCACCGTTCTTACCACTGTTCCCACCATCGGTCCCATCGCAGTCATGATAAATCTTGTCATCGGAGTTACGCCATTCTAAGTCTCAATCAAGAGATAGACCCCTAATAATACCAGTAATTGACATCAATTCCGACAGTGGTACAACTCCACCATCAGTTTCTACACCTGACAATTCAGATGCTTCTGCAATCAATCCACCCGTCAATTTACCGGTAAATCCGTCAATTACTCCTGCGGTTTTTCCACAATCAAATGAATCTCAGTCATCTAGCAATACTTTGTCTAGTTCACTTGCGAATTTAACCTCTGGTACCCTAAAATTGACTGATTCTCAATCGAGCAATCCACCAGTCATCATTCCATTAACATATAAGCCAGTTTTAGAACCAATCATCAGTGGAGACAATAAAATAGCGGATAAACAATGCAAAGTTTCAGTTTGTTCATCCACATTGGGTTCTATGCTGTCTAATCTTCTCAAGGGTGTCACTCTAGATTCTCTTAGTTTAATTGCCACCTTGAGTGATATGGGACGCATTCTAGTAGACCTTCAACGTGATGAAATCTTAACAAGACGCTTAATCATTTCTTCTAATCTCAATAGTGCTATGGAAGGAACATTAAATGCTACTACTGCTGATGAGTGGTTATCTGGAAAAGATCTTGGTGATACTCTGAAAGCAGCCAAATCTCTTCAACGTTCTTCTCTAGATCTTAAACCTGCAACTGAATCATCTGGAAACTTTGTGTCACAAACTTCAAAAAACTTGGAAGCCCCACGTCGTCGGTCTTGCAATCAGCAGCTATCGATGATGGGGCAGCGCAAACTGTGCAGCCAGCTTGCGAAAAATTCGAGTCATCATCAAGTGACAAAAAACAAGGGAGGTCAATCTCCTCCAAGAAATGTCGTAAGTTAAACTGGTAAGTGTTCCTGTGGAGAAAATTATTTCCTGACAAAAGTATTTTACGTTGGATAAGCGGTTATAAAATTTCTTTTCGTGAAACACCCAAACAAACATCAATACCAAAGGACCGAAATTGGTCTAAAGAGGAATTTACTCAGATAACCATACACTTTGCGAACTTCTAGAAAAGGGGGGCATCCAAAGTTTCCAGGAATGGGATTACAAATTTGTTTCAAGTATATTTCTTACCCCCAAATCGGATGGTTATGATCGTTTTATTCTAAGTCTCAAAAAACTAAATGGATTCATTTCATCTGAAGATTCTGAATTAGAGGATATAAGAACTGCTAAAGATTTGTTACGCTTCTGTTGTTTTATGGCTACATTGGATTGGAAAGACGCTTATTACTTAGTCCCCATTGAAAATTCGTGCAAGAAATATTTGAGATTCATATTTAACGGGATACTCTATGAATTCGATTATTCATCATTTGATTTATGTACCGCGCCATACGTCTTTATCAAACTGATGAAACCTGTCATATCTCTCTTAAGAGAAAGAGGTTACTCTTCTGTCATTTACATTGATGATTTTTAGTTATTTGGTTATAACTAGCAAGAATACTTATCAAATATTCAACAAACAATTCCTTCGTTAGAAAGTCTTGGTTTTATTATGTTCCGTTGAGAAACATAATTTAAATAAGAATTAAGTGAAAAATATTTATTTCCAAACAAATAACAAACTCCTAATATTATTCCCATCAACCCTTCTCCGAATTCTACACATCCGCAAGGCTAATAAACAATTCAGGTCTCCTTTATTTTTTTCTTCTAGGAAAATATCGAAATGTTATTTTTTCTTCCAGATTTTTCCGTTTATCTTTTACCATACATAAAACACCACTTGAAACTTTGTTTATTACTTCAAGATCTATAGCAGCCCCGCTGTTTATATGATTATTGCCTTCAATCCCTCAAAATTACTCGACCTCCCCTCACTAATTCCTTGCAGCTGGTTCCAGCTGACTCAGTCTTCAGCCTGACCCAAACCTCCCCGCCACTACCTGTGGGAAAAACCCAACCTCCACCAATCCCGACTTTCTTCTCCCCTACTACCTCTTTTTCAACAATCACAGAAACCTCATTTTATCAAACCATACCTCGGCAGTCATATCACCTTTTCGTATATATATTCCTCAATTCTCAATTTTAGTCAGTTATCAATCCCCTAACAGTAAGAAAACAGTTAGTAAACTCCACTCGAGTCGAACCTCTTGCTCAAATACAAATATCGTATTAGATTCATTTCATAGTTTGAATTTTGTATAAGTTTAAATTTTTTTTTTGAATAAATCTTTGTCCATTTTACATTATCAAAGGCTCAACTTTCATTGTATTCACCCTCGAGTGAAGATCCGAGAAATTTTAAAGTTCCCCCCTACCACTACCACCGGAACATATTAAACATGTCAATTCCCGCCACGAAATCAGCAACTTTGCTTCTTCTATTATAACTCTGGGTTCCTTATGCCCTGTGACTAAATATGATTGGATTTATATGAAAAGTTCAAAACATGAAAAATTTCTTCCCTTAGAAAGAAGCAATGGTAATTATGAGACGTTAATTGTATTGTCTCCTTCAATCATTGAGGATCTCGATTGGTGGAAACAAAATATTAACAAAATTTCTATGCCAATTAAAAGCCCTAAATTTGTCTTGGAATTTTTTCCAGAGGCATCACTTATCAGTGGGGTGCATGTTGTGGTAGTGATAAAACCCATTGTTTTTGGAATGAACAAGAAAGTAACAATCTTATCAATTTCTTGGAATTATAGGCCGCATTTTCTGGTTTAAAATGTTTTGCTAGCAACTTAAAGACCTGCGATACACTTTTACGCATTGATAACACTACAGCTATAGCTTACATCAACAGAATGGGTGGAATTCAATTCGAAAACCTTAGCTATATTTCTAAATCTATTTGGAAGTGGTGCAAGAAGAGAAAGATTTTCGTTTATGCTTCACACATCAGCTCAAAAGAAAATGTAATTGCGAATTAAAAATCTCGTCGATTCGAACCTGAAACTGAGTACAGTTTTTCTTCTACGTTCTTTCTCCTTTTTCTCTGATTCCAAGAGTATTGAAGAAAATTGAAAGTGATGAGACTAGAGGTTCATTGTTCCATATTGCTAATCACAACCTTGGTTCCCTCGGTGTATGCGAATGTTTGAAGTATCACCCATAATTTTCAGATCGGATTTAAATCTTCTTTCTTCTTCTGATGGCAAACCTCATCCTCTTCACTCCCAACATTCCCTGGTGGGAGGGCTCTTATCAAGCAGGCATTAACCTCAAGAGGCCTTTCATCAGATACAAGTGAAATCAGTATCGTTTCACTATCGTCTTCAAGCTTACGTCAATATGATACAGCCCTCAAAAAATCGTGGATTGTTTATCATCTTACCTATACGCCAGTTTTTTCAGCCAAAATTCCGGATATTTTGAGTTTTCTCACCAGGGAAGTTGACAACGGGTCTTCTTACGGTTCTATAAACTCTCTCAGGTCAACTATTGCGTTAATTTGGGGTTCAAAATGAGATGAAAATCCTAATGCTAAACGTTTCTGCTTTGCAAAAATGTTGACTGCATATATTCACATCCACACAGAGTTAACAGAGTTTCAACGTATCGCAACGCGTGCAAACAGTCGAGAAGCGACTCAATTCACTCACGAAATTTCGACTCGAGTAACCTCTCGGAACTATCGCACCGAATTTTTTTTTCTTCTTTTATCCAATAAATCTAGCTGAAATTGGAATGAATAGTATAACGAGTGCTATAATCAATATTAAAATGAAGACTACATATAAAACAATAAGAAATATTAATGAAACATTAGTAATTTAACTAAATTTTCACGAAATATTTTATTTAGAACTTACAAGTTTCATTGAATTTTCGGTGGAATTATGGTTGACAATCAATGGAACACTCGAATTTTCAATATCAAGATTCCCTGAATTTTCAGTCGGAATATCATGTGTTCAAAATT
Source organism: Aleiodes sp. PSUC_FEM 10030003 (assembly GCA_018902275.1). Classification (NCBI taxonomy): domain Eukaryota; kingdom Metazoa; phylum Arthropoda; class Insecta; order Hymenoptera; family Braconidae; genus Aleiodes; species Aleiodes sp. PSUC_FEM 10030003. The sequence continues at coordinate 4,368 of JABSMS010019102.1, forward strand.
TCCGGCATTTGACACGGAAAATTCAGACAAAATTTTTTAAAAGTGTGCCCAACTTACAGTGAAATGTTGCGGGGGAAAAAGTGAAGTATTAATGATGTTCAATTGAAGAAACAGTATTCGTTCGACGAAATAAAGATAACCACACTGTTCGTTAATTCCAAATCACAATACGATTACAACAAATTATTCTTATTACAATTCGGATATTGCAGTCGATGATCCTTCACAGCTTGTAGTAAAATAGTACAGTTGCTCTTCGTTTTCAGTTGGACATTTATTATATTCCTTTACCAAAGCCACTCCTCTTTCTGCCAAATCATTCACAACATGAAGCTGTTTGAAAAATGGCACATTTCCTTGAAAATTCTCGTCAAAGGGCCAAGATTCTATATCTACATTGAGAGAGTCAATCGCCAAATGAAATTGTTTGGATAGAGTCAACGATTCCGCTGAAATGAAATCACTTATGCATTTTAGAAGAAATGAAAATCAAAGCAATCAAATTTTTTCTTTTTTGACCCAACATATCTTTTTTTGTTTTAAAGATTCAATCATTTTAAGATATGGAGGCTTTGCTGAAATTTGTGTGAAATTCTCGGTCTCGGTTGGTGTGGAGAGTGCACTAGTGCTTGTTCAGGAGCCCAATGGTCAGTCGAGTATGAACAGTGCAACTGTGCGCATCAGTTATAAGGGGTGCAAGAGAATATTAATGTGACCGGATTTGATAATCTTTAATAATTGATATTCATTTTTGTGTAGTTGTAGGAAGCATTCTCTAATTAATTTATTTTGTAATAAAAAAATGGATTTAGATAATGGAATAATTAATTCTGAAGGCGTACATGATTATACGCGGTAAAAATTATTAATTCATGATGTTAGAATTGATAGAAATCAGTTAAGGAGTCTACCCTAATGGAACGCGCAAAAAAAAAGTTATTTCTACGATTTTTTTTATGGGTTTGAATTGTAAATATTGAAATTCAAGTGTTAGACCTAATAAATATACTTTTGAAGTACACAGAAAAAATTTGAAATTTATTCTAGTCAGTATTTGTAGAGAAAAATAGAAGGAAAAAATGCTTAAAAAAAGTAGATGTGCGCTGTTGATGCAATCTCTGGAATGGATGGTCTGACCAAATGAAAAAAATGGTTTGAGATTCTGTAGGTTAATAGCTATAGCGTATATCATACGATTTTTGATTTTCTCAAAAATGATTGAATGGCTGCCATTTTCCGGAAAACCATGAAAAAGCACAATTTTTTTCATCGTTTTTTGCAAAAAAAAGGTCAACTCAAGATTTCAAAAATCGTATAATATGCGTTATAGCTATAATCATGAAGAAAATGTGGTAAATTTTTGGTAAGAATCGGTTCAACAGTTCCGAAGATTTCATCAACAAGCCGTCCAGAAACGTCATTTTGAGAAAAACACGTTTAGAGTCGTTTTTTAGCGAACAATCATAGCAAAAATCTTACCTACGTGTAATCAGCGATTTCTGCACCATACATTATGCCTTCAGTTTCTACATAATACTTATTTTCATCCAAAATAACATACCTTTGAAAAAATTTATTTTTTGAATTCCAATTAGGGTAGACCCCTTAAAAAATAAATTCTCTATAATAATGTCAATTGAGAACACAATTTCCATCGATTAACTGAGAATTGAGAAAGAATTCCGATGTTTCATGGAAAAATATAACATAAACTCTAAAAATTGTAGGATTCTTTTCAAATTCCAAAAAATTATTCCGCCGAGAAAAATGAGGAAAACCGTGAAAGTAACCAAGAATTCAACTTCGACCATAATTTTCGAACCAGTAGATTTATCAAAAAATCATAAGTGACTTTTTTTGTAGATCCTCCGATTTCCCATACGATTGTGTCCCGATTCATACAATATGCCGATCCGTTAAGGAGTTAGGACATTTCAATGTTGAAAAAAGAAAAAATCCAGTGCTATTCGAATAGGAAATGGAAAAGTACAATGCGACAGTTGTTAATAAGAGCTGAAAATTTGACAGACTTACTTTTTCATCATCCTGAAGTATATGTTCATGGAAACTTCAAAAAAAAAAATTGTCTCCTCATTTGGCCCAACCTAGTATCCATGACCAACTCGATTAGACCGTCGACTCGCAGTGGAAATACGATCATGAGGTCCACCGGGGACCTATGGGCGGTGTGACTGGCGAAAGAGACTGCGTTTAACTGTGCACGTAGAGATTGTACAAGTAAGATAATCACAAAATTAAGTGATAATGGCATGACTTTTATTTGTGTATTGATTTTCCTCTAAATATTGTTTGTGTAAGTTTATTATTGTACGGGAACTTTCAGAATTGTTAATACGTTCCAGACCCTAATTTATGAATGAATAAAAAATTATGTTTAAGTAATTTTTGCGAAGCTGAAATTTTAACCTGTTGTTCTTTACATATCCGTTGCAAAATTAATGCCGGACCGATTCACGTTGTGACAAAGGCCTAAAATAGACCTTCGTGGGTTGTGTATGTGTTCGAAAATACGGAGAGTCGATCGCTCGGCTCTCCTATTCGGTGGTTGCCTACGGTATCGTTTGGTGGTCGTGTCGTATGGTCTGGGAGAATCAACTCACCCCTCCAACTGTCCGTTATTGGTGCGGGTAATTAGGTATATCCGATGTCGAGTCCGTTATGATTGGTAGTGTCGGTTGTTACCGTTATTATCAGATATAATTACTGATTCCAAATATCGTTAGCAAGGTGAGGTACAGTCAGTACGGTTTGGTAGTAGCAGTATTTTTTGGTAGGACCGTCACGTACAACAATCGCGCTACGATGCACCTGTATGAAGTACCAAACGCAATGACGGCACAGCTGAAGTGGTCAAAGCGGATCCGAAATGATGAGTATCCTCAAATAACAGCGAATCTGGAAAAAAAGTGAAAGGGAGGGCCCTTATCGAGGCCGGGTTAGCTAAAAAGATCAGTCCCGATCCCTCCCTGCCGATGAGGTAGAGCTCCGGACTGCTGCTCGACTCCACGCAACAATCCACCAAACAATAACAAAGTGCTGAAATATATGAGCTGGGTAGAAATGATTCAAACACCTCCGGACATGATAATACTACAAAATATATTCAATAATAATGATACCAAAGTACAGTGTGACTGACAATCCAGATCGATAATATCATAAATCCTCAAAAATTCGCCAATAATTAGTACAATCAATAATTAATGGGGTTTGGTACTCATTAGATTACCTTTATTCCCGGAAAGATGGTGAAATTCGCGAAAATTCCGGTTAATTTAGCCGAGAGGCGACTCAATAGAAAATTCGGTGTGAGTTCCCCCTTATATTATTGTTTTCCGTGCGAATTATAAATTTTGTCTGTGCCCAGGGCTCCATTCACAATGGGCCGGCACTATTTCTCGGGGCGGGCCCCCAAGAACCCCCACTCTCGAGTGGTTACGGCCCTGGTCTTCTTCCCTGCCTTCGCCCGAAATGGCTACCTGAAGTGAGGACTCACCTCAAATTTTCAATGCCGTATTAAAAATATTAAGATCGTGAAATTGTCCAAAATATCCTTGGAGAATAATTCCTCGAATTATTCTCCAATTTTTCCTAATAAATTTTCCCCGGAAATCCCTCGGATTTCACAGATAAAATTGGATCCTGTGCCCGAGCACGTGACACGTGTCTCGGGCCGGCCGGCTTACTTACGTGATTATTATTGCTAATAATCACGTAATGCGACACAACACCGTGTAAAAAGGATCACGAATTTTTCCCACTGATTTCACTTATTTTATTAAAATAATTTCACTGATTTTTCCGCGATAATTGATAACGATCAATTATGACGGTCGATGCGCGCACGTGGTGGATTTTACTGCACTGAATAACCCAAAATTTACTCACGGTAAATAACTCCAATTTGCTTCCTTATCTTCCTCGAAATCACTCCGGGACCGTGTAAATTATACACGTAGAATCTTCTCCTCAATTTTTCCCCAATAGGACGTAGTGTGCCAGTACTTAATCACTAAATTTCTTAATTGAACTTAAATTAATTGGGCTGGCACGCCACGTTGTTTTCGGGTTTTTCACAAGAGTGATCTTTCTCTCCGGTCTCCCACCACGCGTCGCTTCGCGCTTAGCCGCTACCCGTCGGGTGCTGCCACCGGTCGATAATGGAATTATCGACCGATCGATCGCGGGAGAGTAATTACTACTCAATTTCGGAGGAGGAGGAAGAGACGTCTAGTCGAGATACCGACTGACGACTAACCTCATCACAACGTCTAGTGTAGAATGAACACATTACGATCCAGTCAAATTGGGAGTTGTAAATAGAAACAATTAACGCTAAGATTGCTAAGATTGTAGGTCATGTACTTTTGTGTAAGCGTTGTAATAGCAAAATTGTAGTTAATAACTCGCAAACGGTTGCGGATGTGGAAGAAAGTCACTGGATCAAAATTGTAGAGTACAAAATTCTCCACGAAAAATCTGTTGGCTGTTTTTCTCTATTATTTCTGCTTTTTATTGACAATGAAGAGCGCGCGAAATCTCCAGCAGAAAAGCGTGCCTTGCACTTGCACATCAAAACGCCTTATTCGGTTAACAAATAGATTTTGACAATTGAATATAATTTTTGAAATCTAGAGGAAAATCTATAAATTGTATAGGATAGTGGCCTTTTAGTTCTCTGCTGCGAGACCTACAAGGCCACTAGCTCATACAATTTATTGAATACTTAAGGTCAAATATCCACAAATTACTGAGAGAAAATTATTTTTCAATTCTTGACTCCTTAGATTTTTTTTTGGTTTTGTTGTTGTCTGAGCAACTGAACTTTCCAGTGCAATAACTCTTAGACTATTTATCGGATTCGGATGAAATCAAAATGAAATTATTCCTCTTCCTCCTTCGAATAATTATCAGGATCGCGTTTTCGTCAGAATCTCTTTGCCCTTTAACTGAAAATATATCGACAAGAAAGAATTTCCTTTTGTTGTTTTGTTGTTCAAAAAATCAAATCTTGCAAAAGTCAGTATGCGATATTATTATATTCGCTCTGGCGAACCATACAGTTCTCTTCCCTAATCTTTATCAATTTTGGCGAAATTGTTATGAACAATATCAAAAATTCTTACTATGCAAAAATTGTTCTCTTGAAATTATCCCTCATATTATGGAGCATTGAGAAACATTTTTTTTTTCAATAATGAAAAAAATTCCAGACCGAAATCAATTTTTTCTCCCAAAATTCGATTAAGTTCGAGGGAATTTGCATTCTTTTGTTAATGACTGGAAAGCTGTTGCAGGTATGTACAAAAAACATTCGACCAAAATGGTAAGGCATGAAATTTAGTGCAGTAAATCTCGTGGTCATTTTCCCCTATTATTGATAGTTTTGGCATGCAGAGCACGCAGAGTCCGTAAACGAAATTCCACAATGCACACAACGGGAGCGGAAACGTGGACGTAAAGTACTTCTCAAGTGTTGAAGAGCGCAAATCGAACGCTATAGAAACTATTTCAAGCTTACTGCAAGCGCTATACGTTTTTCAAAATTATTTAAAAAAAATAAACCTCATTTTTGCTTAGAATTGTACCGCTCTCGATTGTGCATAAATTGTGAAATTTCTTTAATCAACAACTCCGCTCCTCGCTGCCAAGTTGAGAGGGGATATTTAATTAACAAATAAATTTTAACAACTAAAAGCTATCTTCAAAATCTGAGAAAACTATGCTTAAGGTAACTTCAAGAACACACTTCCACGAAAAATGAAAATATTTCCCTTTCGCTAAATTTTTCACCCTCAGTGGATTTTTTTTTCACTCAGCTCCATGCGTCTGCCGTCATACCTCATAAGGCTGACTCTCTTTGGTTACTATCTTCCCTGTCCTACAGGGGAAAAGACGTTCTTTTGCGAATGTAGTGTGCGGGGAACTCTTTTTTGCACTTGTATCATGAAAATTTTTTCAGCTAAAAATAATCAAAATTTTGTACATAAGATGAACCAGATAACAAGAAAATAGTTTCTTCAAGATTATTTTCAATTGTTTCCGATTAGGAAATTTTTTGAAAATCAATAAATTGAAATGAATTTCATGATTCCTCTGTCATAAAAATTATGATATTTACTATCATGTGATCATTTTATATTTTGAATATTCGATTTTATCATTGGATAATCATTTATGGAAAGAATTGAATTTTTCAAAAAGAATCATGCGAAAAACGCTCACTTCTGATCTCGCGGTAGCGTTCTCGATGCGTGTGACCTGTAGCAATGATGTTCTCGATGAAGATCACCGTTTCTGATCTATCGGAGGCGTTCTCGACCATTGTGACCCATAGTGATGATGAATATCGCCGTTTTATGATCGAGCGGAGACGTTTTCTGCGCTTGTGACCCGTGGCGATGATGATGAGTTATAAAGTTACTTTCCTCTCTCTCTCTCTCTCTCTCATGACGATGATCTGAACGAAGAGACTGCGTTGCACCATGATGCGTAGTTGCATTTTTCGACGTTCGGCATCAGGAATTTCTTCTTTTTGTTGTATGAATTAGCGTGCATCGTTGTTTCAACTGGATACGTGAATGTTTATTACAAGAACATGCATGGAAACTTAGAATCTTTTCATGCTGTTACTGAAAATATTCGAAGCTGAAAATCACCGTTCGAGACTGGGGTAAAGGGATTGCAAAGAAATTTTGTTCCATTTGGATTCACGTGATTGCAGAATCTAGTTGACGAAATTTTTCAATTTTCATCTCTCATTTTTCAATTTTCATCTCTCAACTCTTTTCCTTTCCCCCTCCTGATGGAAGACGCCTACCACCTTTCCGTGGTTTCCATTTAGTAGCATTGACTTAAGAAACGGAGGGTTGAGGTTTTTAAATGATTTTGTTAACATTTTTTTTCATCCTATGAATGCACACCATCCCAAGATTATTGTGTCAAAATTTCATGAAGATCAGAGCAAAACTAACGGAGTTATAGAAGTGTTAGCAACCATTCTCTCAATCCTCCACGGGCTTGTACAGAACTTCAAACCCTTGGTTTTAGGTGAAATCGTCCCAGTAAACTGATCCCCAACAAACTCATCCCAGGAAAATCATCCCAAAGAAACTCATCCCAAACACATTCATCCCAATAACAAAA
>JABSMS010019113.1:0-11533 GCA_018902275.1 Aleiodes sp. PSUC_FEM 10030003
AAGGGAAAAGTATAAGAATCGTTCAATTATTTACATAACTTGCAATAAAAGGAACTGTCCATCTTTTGGTTGGTGTCTATCTATTGGTCGTGTTACCCTGGATCTCATTCCCCTCTCTCAACTTCAATCGATTCCTCTTATGATTCACACAATTCCGATAATTATCCATTCATAAACTAATTCATTGATTTCCTAGATTCATCGCAACACTCAAGATGCTTTGGATTTTCCACCCGACAAAAAAAAACTTTCCCTCCGTCATACCACAAGGTTCCCTTTCCCCTCTCTCTCACCCGGATCTTTTTACCTGCGCAAGCCTTCTGATGAAAAAAAAATTGGCAATGATTTTAAATTACGCATGAATAAAAAAATTCAATTCAACGAGTCACTGATTTCTAAAGTATAAAATCGCTCTCCACATCCTCGTTCAAATGAAAAAAATTGGAAAACCATTATTTTCATTTTATTCCATAAATTTAACCAGGATAACTCAATGTAAAACGTTGATGACATAGTGAATATCGATTTTTGTTTGACTCTCGCGTTGATAAGATTTTCTGCCCTCGCTTGATGGTTCAATTACTCTCGATTGTGACAGGACAATGGCATTCTCTCTCTCTCTCTCCCTCTCTCGTTTATCGTCACTCTATCCAACATTTCGGAGTTATCGGAGAATAGTAGTGACGATAGAACTTGTAATTGCATTGAGAAATACCTTGAATAATTGAAGGCAATCAGGAACAAAAACTCCGGCATTTATTTCTCGTGTTTTGTTACATTATTCAAGATCATTTAAAAGTGGAGTAAATTCCATTTACTTTATTCGTCATTTCTTCATTTATTTGACATTGGCGCTCGATTTTGGCTCAATATCTCGTAATATATGAGAGATAGGGAAATTTTCGTGATAACCTTTTTTGTAGCGGCAAATTAGAGCTACAATAAAGGTCCTCACGAAAATCGCTCTATCTCGCTCACATTCCGAGACATTTCTCGAGAAATTATGACAGAGTAAAATTTAATAATTGATAAAATCAAAGTTTTCTTCAAAATAAATATTTAGAATCAGAATTTTTTGTCTCTTAAAATTGACGAAGGAAAACTAATGAGCGCCGACATTGTATTTAGAGGATCAGTGATTAGGCTAATGAAGTGTACCTAATTTCTCATTTAGCAAAATTTGAATACAATCATCGAGCAAATTGACCTTGGATTATTATTCTACTTTCATTATTACGTAAATTTATAACCGAATTAATTGCCAATAATTTCCTAATAATTTCAGCACGAAATTGGTACAATTCTTAAAATTAATAAATTCGATATCGAAAATTAAGACCCGGAATTTTTTTTAGAGCGAAATGAGGTCTTCGCAGAGGTTCCGATGAGAAATTTGTCATCAATTCAAATCGTTTTCACTCCTCGATTTAATTAATGTAAAATTCGAATTAAATAAAAAGGGACTGACCTTTATTATTGCCAAGGTCGCACGGACTTCGACCATTACCATTCTCCATTTCGTGTTTCCTCGTATCCTTTTCACCCTTCATAGTATCAAATGTTGAAGTAAACTTTAATTATTTATTCCACTTTGTTTCAACTAAATGCGCGATGAATTAACAAATTGATATGCTCGATGGGGTATCGATTTGATGACTATGAGAATATTCGGTGTACGCCGGGGTTTTATATAAGTATGAACGCTGGCTGGATAATTTTTTGCGAGTAATTTCCCCCACCATTAACACTTATCTTACCACTGAAACTATTTTATCACTTTAAATGTATCTGTTCACAAACGTCATTTTACCACTTGCACACTGTCACACATTTAGAGTAAAAAAATAAACAGGAAAAAATATATTTTATATTCTTTGTTAATGGATATTTTTCTTCCTCATTATATAAAAAGGAAAAAGCTATTACAAAGTTCCATTATTATTTAATTCATCAATTCTTCAGTTTTCCCTTCATTAATCATTTTTCACCATTTCTAAAAAATTGAAATTTCCAAATAGACGAACTTACCTTCGCAATTCTACATTGCTGAATGAATCACAGATTTATACTCGAGATTCATCTCGACTACTTGCGTCATGCATTTGTCTTCCTTGAACATTAATAGGAAGACTGCCACCTTTTTCCGGAATAAATAGTAACGCCTGGAAATCCCACGAGGATTAAACATTCTATCCTTCTATCAAACGCACACAAATATTTCCACGATTCATTTTTTGCAGCTTCTTCATTCCGCAATAAATCCTTTGGATTCAGAGAAAAATCTGTAGATGAATAATTTTTTTTTTTTTGCTTGGATTGAATCGAAATAGTGGGTCAATTTAATGTTTCACGATTCTTGATTTGTCCTTGAAAAAGAATTGAATGTTTCTAATAAATACCAAGAGGTTTACCCGGAAGGTCATCGAAGATACGCGTGTAAGTTGCCTTTCCATAGTGTGACGTAATAATTACCGCATTCCCGTCTTTCCCTACTGGAATTTATTGTTTCATTCTTATTTTATGTTCATTATTATTTATTTCAATTGAAATTTTCATACAGAATTTGGTAATTTCATTAGTTATATATTATATTCAATAAGATAGATTTTTTTAATATCAATCAATATATATATAATTCGAGAACACAAAAAATCATTTACTCTGCCTGCGAGTTTGTTTTTTTCCTTTTAAGAGTTAGAGCAAGTTAGTAGTAGATTAATGAGAATGAAAAATTGTAAGAACTTTGTAAAAAGACAAAAAGAGTAGAAAAAAGATTTTCAAAATTTTGTGTATAATTTGTTCGTTCGATGAAGAACTAATTATCAAAATTATTGATACTTTAATTACTGCAATTGGACTGGATAGTTAAGATTCAATAAATGCAGCTAAATAGTTTTCTTGTCTTTATAATTCAAAGCGTTGGATTTCCACGAAAAATATGCCGAGTAGAACCTGACGTTTACCTTTACCTCTAGTTTTTGGTTGGTGAAATAACTTCGAATGTTATGCCGTTATTATTAAGTTCTTCGATCATTGAAGTTTTAGCAAATGCAGCACCAGGAGAAAATACACCACCACTGCAAAAAAAAAAATGAAAAAGTGAGAATTACGGGCTGTTTACTCCGAAAATTTCATGAATTTTCTGTAATTAACTTCGAAGATTAACTTCAAAACAAATAGATTTAACGTCATTTATCAACAGATCTTCACAGATTATTTTATGCTGGTCATTTCCAAGTCAAATAAATCAACAAATAATTTTACGTCTCATTTTCACCGAATATTCAAGTCCCATACTATCTCATATTATCGAGAAAAATAAAACTCACTTGTCTGGCATTTTTTGATTCTCTTTAAGTATAGTAATTGCTGATAACATCAGCATAGTACAAGTAGCTCCGTAACCAGGATTAACACCCGAAACTTTTGTTATCATTTCTTTATTCGGAGCTTCCGTGTGTTTATCAGTTGGCTCAGACAGTTTATCTTTCCATCCACTTGCTTTAAGTGTTATTGAAAAATGGGTTTTCTCCATAGCTTCAGGTGTCGGTCCCTCACGGCTAACCATACCAGCGGAGAAGAATCTTGGATACTACGAAAACATTGGCGGTTAAATTATTCGAAAAAAATCCACAAGAATGTTGTTTTTTATTATTGGAATTTGATACTATAAATAATTTTTTTTCTCACCTTGAGAAGTAGACTCTGTCCACATTTGCACTTGGTCATTAGAGAAAATACAGCTCCGATACAAGCAACAGATATTACAGTGAGCAGTGATCTGCAACATTGTAATTTACATTAATTAACAATTTCAATTAATTGTTTAATTATATTCAAATACCTGAATGTAACGTATGTCTGAACTTGAGCTGGTCGTCTCTTATCGTTCTCGAATAGGTAACGCTGCGATCTGTACGCTACTGATCTGTCGGATCCCGGAAATTCGACAGAGTAACCTTGAGAAATATCTACGCGATGAATTAATCCTCTGAAATAAATGCAAATGTAATTAACTCAATAAGTTCACTCAGTTTTGTTATTGTTCGAAATAAAAGGAACATACTTTTGTCTCAATTTTGGCTCAAATGTCGGCAATTTATTCGGATAAAGTTTCTGCCTCAGTCCCCTCAATTCATTTGCATGGGCCAGTCCATAAACAGCTGATTCCCAAGTACCGAAGTTCAAACCAGGACCACCCAAATTATGTTTGCTCCAAATATTTAAATAAGTTTCAATGCTATTAACTTCGCCCTCAAATTTATCCTGAGTAAAAATAATACCAAGATCACATGGAATGCTGTCAAATCCGCATGCACTTATTATGTAAATCCCAGCATCTTTAGCAGCACTGTTGTACTCGAGTTGCATACGCTCCATGTACTGAAATTGATAATTAAAATTCAGTAGCGAAGAGGTAAAATAGGATGTCGATTTTTTTTCTCAATTGTTTTTCTCAAATATCTCGGGAACTAATGGAGATACGTCCTTTTTGCTCTCGTGCATTTTTGTAGCTCTTAAAATTCTCTACAAAAAAGCATTAGGGCAAAAAGGGCGTACCTCCATTAGTTCCCGAGATATTTATAAGAGAAGATCGGCAAAAAAATCGACTTATCCTGTTTTACCTCTTCACCACTGAATTACGGTCATTAGTGTCGATTTAATTTGAAGTTGATTTTCTTTGAAAGTATCTCGGAATTGAAAGGAAACATGGAACTTTTATATTTGAAGAAAAAAAATCATTTTTATGAAGGAGAATGAGACCTAGAAAGAAAGATCAGTTAAAGTTATACGCGCAAGACGTATAACTTTAACTGATGGAAAACCCTGAATGACATTTTTTTACTTCGAGTCATTTAATTTATCTATCGCATTATTTCTATAATACCATAAGACTGTAGCTGTAGACTGTATCATAGCTTTGGGTTCTTTTTGTTTGTGGCATATAAAGTAGAGCGTCGATTATCCGAAAGTCAATTATCCGAATGGTGATTTGGGTTATTCATAAATATCAATTATCTAAACAATAATTTTGTTCATTCGAGTGCTCAGTTATTCGCACCATTACGACCTCAATAAGCTCCATGCAAAGATGTACGAATGTTGATTATCCTTGAATACATATTTAACTTTGTTCTATACCATTAAATGATGCAATGGTTATCATGGCAATTCACCAAACATGTTCTTGTATTATTAATGTCGGTCCTAATTAATTCGGATAATCAACGCTTTACTGTATTTATATTTTCCTCCGATGTAGTTATCAAATAAAAATTACAACCTGAGGTTGATTCCCCCGAGGAATCGACACGTTGATGCCAAATAAATTAAATTCAAAGAGTTAAAATTATTAATATAGTAGTGACCAAAAAGGCCGATTCAAATTATTCAGAAAGGAAACGTCTATGAAACCTTTCATATCTCCATTCGACTTCGTATTCACAAAGAATCGTCTCAAAAAAAAAACTTTTCCTCGCCACTCACTAATGATTGAAGTGAAGTTTCGCAATTTGCATCGAGAATTTTTTTTTTCGTAGAAAAATTACCTGCGGTTCTCCACTGACATCGACATGATGAGTTTTCGCAGCAATGCAAGCTTTCACAACTGGCTCACCGAAGAATCTATAGGGTCCACAAGTATTAACGACTATTTTGCATCGTTCAGCCATTTTCTTCAATGATTCTTCATCCTTAACATCAGCGATGATGATTGGAGCATCTTCTGCAGTAAAATTTCGGGATTACTTCAAATTCCTAATTATTATTCAATCTCAACCCAGTAGAGTAACTGATTGAGGAGAATTGAATGAAAAATTCAGCAGGATGCGTCAATGTTCCGAATACATAGAATAATTCAAGTGGAATAATGAAATTTCCATGAGAATCTTTTTTGTAGAGAAAAATACGATCTCCGAGAGCGGTCCTCATAAAAAATTCTTCATCTTAATTAGTTTCCGAGATATTTAATGAAGAAAATCGCAAGTAACATCGTCTCCTTCCCACTCAATTACTAAATATCAGAATAAAAACATTTTAATTACCATTCTCCGGCGCAAATTCCTTGAGAACGGCCTCCAGACGTTCCTTACTTCTTCCGGCAATTCCCCACGTGAATCCTTTAGATTTCGAGAGTTTAGCAGCTTGCTTAACAGTGTGCTTCCCGGTGAATCCTGTTGCACCGAAAATTACTATGTCCAAACGATCGCCTGTCATTCTAAAAATAAGATAAAAACTTCATAATGATAATTCCAAATCATAGTTATGAATATGATCTCAATGTAAATTATTAATGATCTCAAATTTTCCGGAAATAAGAAATAAAGTTGAGAAAAACACGAGTTTCCTCAAGGTAATGAAGGAGCATTATTTACATGTGAACTTTGTGCGCATTATTAGCAACAACGTAAATGCCGGTTCGGGAGGCAGCGTAATCCTGGAATATATACTTCTCACACAAAAAATAGCGACCAATAAAGTAAATTGTATAGCCATAAAATATTAAAAAAGAATTAATTCTCCAAGGCAAAATCATAAAAGTTAAGTATCAATAATTCATTGATATTTCAATAATGAGTAATTACCTGAAGAGTTGCGTTTTGTTTCTGCTCCGAAATGAATCGTCAAAGTGTCAAAAAGGTGCAGCTCTTTGTGGCGAGAGAATCTACGACTACTAAAAACAGCACTACTGCCATCTACTGAGGAATTCAATGAAACACAATTCTCAATAGTCCAACAGCCAGTAAAAAGGGTAGACAACGTTCAAGGCCAGTTGCACTCTGCAACAGGTCTTCTGTCAACACAGTCACGTTTTTTCCCCCGTTCATTCTCTTCTGAGTTTCATTTTGTTTGTAGATATTATAAAAAAACGTTGATAATAATGGAGAGTGACGAGAAAGTTATATTAGTTTTGGGTGAACATCGTTTATCAGCGAGTAAAGCGAAACTATCAAAGAATAGTTTATATTTTTCATCGTTGTTTTCGGAAAATTTCAATGATCATCGGCAGAATGAGTACCCAATCAATTACGGTGTATCACTGGATACTCTCAAGGTCCGTATAAAAAAAAAACCGATCGTTACTCGCCAAAGTAGAATAGAGAGTGAAAAAAAAATTATATATAGAACTCTCTTGTTTTTTTTCTTTTTTTCTGTAGGATTTTGTGAAGTGGGCTGAACAAACACAGCGCAATGATGTGAAAACACAGAGCCACTACGAGGTTGAAGAATGCATGGAGAAATTTACAAATACAAATGAATCAAATCCACTCGAATTATTGGAATTAAGTGTTGTATTTATGTGTGAAAAACTCACTAATGATCTAACATCAATCATAATACTACACTGGCTTTATGCTGAAAAAATCATTGAAATATGGACACTAGCACAAGAATTGGGATTGGATAAATTGAGAGACGTGGCACTTGGTGCTTGTCTCGATAGATTTGAGGAATTACCATACTCATCACTCGCTGAATTGAGTTTGGATAATTTAATGAAATTCATTGGTAATGTTAACGTCAGTTGTTCAAGAACGTGGTTGAGATTCATTGCTAAAGAGGCTGTTAGACATCACTCATCATCAGCTGAGCATGATCCATCTAGTCATCTTTATAAATCACTATTGCAGGTATCAGTGATGTACACAACCTGGTAGAAAATTCCCTTTGATATCAACGGTTTGAATTGTACGCTGGTAGTATCCACCCGGTAGTTTATTTGACTTACTTGAGTCGACTTTTGAATGGGAATTAATTGATTCTTCTTACAGATTGCAGAAGGACCAGCGGATTCTTGTTCAAATGTGATGAGAAATAGACCGAAGTATGTTTCTTGCGTTGTTGCTTACAAATCGCTGGATGGAATTGGTAAAATTCCGTGTGTTTATTGGTGGAGAAATTCGAAGTTCTCGGAGCTTGTTGATATTAAAGATATTGCTAATTTGATGGACAAGGGGAAGGAGGTTTTTGGGAGACAAGTTATTGGGAGAGGTAGAGGTTTTTATGATTCAAATGTCGAATAATTCAGTAGTGAAGAGGTGAAACAGGATAAGTCGATTTTTTCTCTCAATGGTTTTTCTCAAATATCTCGAGAATCAATGGAGATACGTCCTTTTCACCCTGATGCTTTTTTGTAGCTCTTGAAATTCTCTACAAAAAAGGTGTAGGGCAAAAAGGGCGTATCTCCATTAGTTTCCGAGATATTTGAAAAAGAATGTTTTACCTCTTCATACTGAATTTATGGAATTTAATCCAAGCATTTTGATGATTATCTTCATTTTTTCCTCAAGGATTCAGCATTTATGTAATTGGCGGTGAGCAGGGACTTGGCTCTGGTCGTTTTAATAAAACAATTTGGCGGTATTGCTTGCTATCAAAAACATGGTTCTCCGTTGCCGAAATGCCGCGACCACGGAGGCACATGGCTGTTGCATTCATAAAAAATAAATTGTACCTCATTGGTGGAATTGGACAACATCGTTTGAAACTATCGAGTGTTGATGTGCTTGATATTCACACTGGTTTATGGTCGAAAGCAGCTGAAATACCAGAAATGTTTACTGAAGTACCGGCATCCTGTGTTGTTGATGGAAAATTAATCTACTTCAAGACAAATTTTTATGTTTATGATCCGATGTATGATCAGTGGGACACTGTTATAATGAGTACTTATGATGGTACAGTATCGCCGAGTCAAATCGATTCGTTGATTGGATATGAAGATAATACATGCTGCAATGACAATAATGTTTACGTTGGTGTTGCTGATAGTGACAATCAACGTACTTTTTTATCAAGATTTTCATTGGATTCACAAATTGGAAGATTACAATTCATTTATGAACATTCGTGTGATTATCCACGACAAATATTCAATGGCTCAATGTTATATAGTTTTTCGTATGATAATGGAGAAGTTAAAATTGAACGTGGTACACTTGAGAGCATAAATTCATATCAATTCACTGGGATTTGCAGTACAGTTATTAAAAATATGCATTATACCGGTTTTCAAAGTCGTCTTGGATGCTTCAATGTTATTGATCCAGCTACATTGCATCAACAAATATCGTATGCAGATCAGGTAATTGATATTTTAGATAATTCATTTGTGAATCCATCTAGAAATCCTGGAATAATTCCGTGGTTAATTGGTGGAGATGAGTCTAAATGTTATATGTTGATTATTTTGGGAATATTTCAGAAACAATGAGGCTTAGAGGAATTTAGCAGATCTTTTTTCTAGTCTATTAAATTCTTTGAAAAAAAGTTCGGAAATTTCTTCTAGACCCATTTCGTTACCAAGATATTTTCAGAAGAATATAGGCATAGGTGGGGCAAAAATGAAAATTGAAATGATTTTTTTAACAATCATTTTTCCAATGTGTCCTTTGAAAAGCCAAGGAAATTTCCTATGGAAATCATGTAAAAAATAGATTTTTCGAATTTCTGAAGAAATCAATTTTTCACTCGAAAATTAATGCCTTCAATTTTTTGAAAATTGTGTTTTGTTGAGGATAGCCCCAATTGTATTCATCATAGGAGGTTGGGGTTGTGCTCAAAGGAAAGCTGACATCATTCCTCATAGATTTTTGTTGTCAAAACTTAATTTTTGATGATTTTTAATGAAGTTTCTGGCACTTTTACAACTAAAATTGAAAGAAAAATTGAAGGGTTCGACAGACCTTAAATCTCGGAGCAAAGAAGTTTTTTTTTAGAAAATCAAAAAATTAATTTTTTTTTACATGTTTTTCATAGGAATTTTCCTGGCTTCCCAATCCAAAAATGAGAAAATTTCTAAATCAAACCTTTTAACGTTAGGCCTCAATTTACTGAAATTACCAGCAACTTGAGAGCATAATCTCCTCCATTTCCTATGACTGTCCATTTCACCCCCTGTGTCCATCTTGCTCGACGATCCCCTATAAATTTTTTTTGCGACTTTTACCACTTCACTACCGAATTATCTCATTTTTCTCCTTCATTAGCAGAATGAAATGATTAAATACTGTTTTTTCTTATTTACAGGAGAGCATAAACGTTTAATTCATAATTATTTGGATTAAATTGTCAATGAATGTACTACATGTTTGTAATTCATTTTGAATGATAAATTTTTTTATTTATCGTACGTGTTGTAACGGAAGCAGTCTTCAAACAAATATAACACGACATAATTTTCATTTTCTTTTATCACGATTAAAATTGGAATAAAAATAATTAACGTGATATCAGTGCAGTCTCAGAATCAATCACGTTGTTTTAAAAAAAAGTGGAGAGAGAGAGATAGAAAGAAGATATAAATTATTGTAAAGTGATACTCGTAGGATCGTAAGATGTTCATTTTTTAAATTTAATCTCGTGGAGGATGCTGGACGACCACACGAGTACCATATTTCCAATTGTCATCTGAAACTGAACTGACAGCATGTGAATTTCTTTTTTTTCTGTCGTGTACTGACATATTGTTGTAAGTTACAATAAATTCGCGTCACATTGTGGCATATTTTTTTTTAAAGCTCAAATTAGCGTTGCAAAAGAGAATAGGAGAGAAAGAGAGAGAGAGAGAAAAAAAGATATTAAGTGTAATGGATGGCACCTGCTATCCGATTGAGGCGATATGACAAAACACACAGAAAATAAAATAAAAGAGAGAAATTAAAACAATGCGTTGTAACAATAATAATAAATAAGATGATTCACTTAATATTTTATACATGAAGTTTTGTTTCTATCTAATGAAAATATGCGTAATTTTTTAATATTCTGCAATTTCTTTTTTTCTTTCATTCGCATTTTCCTTTTTTCCTTCGTAAATGTCAATCTGTTAAAAATTAAGTGGAAAACGCGTTAAAAAAAAGAACAGAAAACCCAAAATTTTCACGGGTTTTCTGTTTTCCTTGCTTATTGATTGTACGATCTTTTATTTTTACTTTCAGTTGTTACGATGTTTATTTCATTGGTCATTCGGACCAATAACATTGAGAGCAAATGCCGCTGATGTTTCTCCCTTTTTGCCAATTGCACGAGCTGTGTATTGTCCAATATCACCAGCTGTGCATGATTTTATACGAATTTCAAATGATTTATCGCCGTCTGAACTGAAGGTATATCTACTGCTCGATTCATCAATTGGCTTTCCGTCCTTCAGCCATGTTACTGTGGGAAAGAAAAAAATTCATGAAGTGATTCAACATTTTAATTCAAAACGAAAGAATTAGTACCTTTCAATGGTGCTGCTTCAGTGCGGCAGGTAAAACGTACAGCCTCACCCTCGTTTATCGTTGCTGACTCTGGGAATGTCGCGAACGCTGGGCTCTTTGGTTCCTCATTAGGAACTTTAATGAAGAATTAAGTTAATAACATCGTCATTTATTCAATACTAAGGTGTTGAGAGAAAATAACTCAAAACAGTTATGAGATATAGATTTTCTGATGATTCCATTAGTAAAAATACATGTGTCAAAATTATTTTTTTATTTCTTTGAAAATTCGAGTTTTGGATCAAGACTTGAAGGGGTCCCTCTTCCGA
>JABSMS010019124.1:0-11532 GCA_018902275.1 Aleiodes sp. PSUC_FEM 10030003
CCTAACCCTGCTTGTTTCAAACCTATTTGTACAGGAAACTACAACCATTCCTTATACTCATTTCCATTGAGCACCTTATCACTGAATTGTTACATTCGTTTCTACATATTTTCGTGAACTACATGTAAAAAAAATTCACGTGAAATTTCCATGCCAAATTATGAAAATTATTAACATAGTCAAATGTCGTTTATATTTAGAGCACTTTATGAAGTTATCATGCAGGGTTATATGACGCTGAATTTTTCGACAGTCGAAAATTCAATGACTTTTAAACTCTGTAGTAGAGTCCTTCTCGATGGAGAAGAAAATTCACGGAAAACGCGGATTCCTAGTCATCCAAAAGGTTGCACCCTTTTCGGATAATAATTACCTTTCACCAGAATAAGAATTAACCACAGAAACATGGCATAAATTTCTCTCGGTTGGAATGACAGTTGGAAAAGATAACTGACTTGTTCTCTGATATGTCATGTCAAGAAAAACACCGCTACCTGACTTTTCTAAAATTTCTAACAGCGTCCAAAGACGGTCTTTTTTTAAAAAAAAGTTCCTCAACCGTCAATCATTATTATTTTTTTTCAGATGGTAGTTTATTCTGCCTTTGCGGTCAATAATCAAAATGAAATATTAAATCATGTGAATTTATAATATAAAATCCACGTTTCAATTTCTATTTTTTGAAAAATCACAAAATATTGAAACTTTTATTAGAAAAAAATTTTTGGTTAATTTTTAACTTATTGATAAATTCTCCCATTAATTTTCAAGAATTAGGCAAAGTATGTTGCCCGAGCGGGAAAACGATCAGACACAATCAGTTGATGAGTATTTAAAATAATTGTAATTATGATAAAGAACATAAAGATGAAAATGATTTTTTTGAGGAAAATTGATTAGTTTCAAAGGATTGATCTGTTTCAAAGGAGCTAATTTCGATTAGCTAATTTTTAGGTCAACTAAAGTCCAAATTAACTTAAATCTCAAATTGTTCTGATACGACGGTGAGGGCGACTACGACAGAGGTAGGGGTAAATTTGCAGCGTTACCTCTTTGGGAGGTAGGTTCCCAGCGTTGATAATAGAAATAAATACGAGGCTGGGCTAAAATCGAGAATACTTCGATAATCGTAAATTTAAGATAATTGAAAATTAATTCGATTCAACTTAATTTAATTTTCACGTAATTTCGATTAGCTAATGGAGATTAGCTCCTCCGAAACAGGGCCTTAATGTGCTTGAGAGAATTAATTATTGAACTAGCCAAAATGTCATGATTTCGTATAAAATATTGAAGATTACTTCAAATTGAATAAAAAATGGAATAAACTTCTGTTAATAATACATTGTTAACTGCGTCAGTAGAGTGAAAATCAACTCAAAAAATTGTTTCTCACATAAATCATAATATTTCCGAGAAATGAAAATTGCTACTGATGATGAAACCGACGGTGTAGCCGAGGGGTCTAAGCGTTGTAACTAATAACTCAGGGGTTTTCGAGTTTGGACTGGTCACACCGAGCGCGAGTCTCTCGAGGGAAAAAAAAGAGACACCTGTACCGACCGAGATATTCCTCATAAGAGATTTTTCCGGAGCTCTAGTGCGAATGCGGTGCGATCGCTGGAAAAAGTGAAGAAAACTAAATAAGTGAAAATTGTCTGGAACTGGAAAAAAAAACAAGTGTAAAAATGCTACTGATGATGATTTCGAAAAGAGATCGAAACGTTAAGCTTAATTAATGAATTCACACGAGTTAATAATTTATGTTTACTCCTGACTGCAAAGGCTGAATAAACTCCCGTCTGAAAAACAAAAAACCGTCTCCTCATAAATCCTCCTAGATTTTACCGTTTCCGATATATCTCCGAAGTAATCTACATTTGATTTTGGGAATTTTCCGTATTCACCATTTCATATTATACCGAATTGAAATTTGAATCATCATGAAAAAGTATGAGACCTACCTGTCCTTTAGTGAGAATCCCCTTTTCCACGTTCAATCAATTTACACTTACTTTCATCTTTGCTAATTTATTGTATTCATCATTAATTTCTCTTATGTCCAGGTGTTTCGTTGTCAACGCCCGCAAGCCAGAAAAAAACTTACGGTCGTCCAAAATCAGCTGAACCTGGTTCACCACTTCTCCGTCGTGCGCTGAGTCCCGATAGACTTCATCCCCGTTCTGCAGAGAACAAGACTTCAATATCCCCCCTCGCTAACACAGTTGTACGTGTAACACCACGTGTAACAATTGCCCAAACATCCCATCCAGAATTAACTGAAGAAAGTAATCAAGATAATGTAACGAAAGATTCACATGAACTTAAGAATGATAAAAAATCATCATCAATTGATCAAAAACCAACGGAATACTCAAAAATGTCACACGGCATATCGATCAATATTGCGAGTGTAAGCTTATCGAATTCATGTAGTACTCAATTGCCAAGAATTGCTGAAGAAAAAGACTCACCAACTGGATCGAAGAGCGATGATTATGCTAAAGAGATTGAAAGAAATGTCGCTGTATCAGTTGATAAAGCTAACGAGGCAAAGGGAAAAACGAATCTTGAAAAAATTGAAAAAGCAGAATCGGCCACAGTTGTTTCATCACTTGAATCAACTACAAAAGGTACAACACGCAGTGAAACTGAAGGACAACAGTCGAAGCCAGTTGATGCAAAAGTATTTTCAAAGAGCAAAGTCATGGATTCAAGTCCTGAAACAAGAAAAATCCTGAAACGCTACAAAGTTGATGGCCAAGAGCAAAATTCTGGGGCTTTTGGTAAAGTCGAAAGATCCACATCGCTAGATGATAAGAAGAATAAATAGAATTTGCAGCGTATCGTCGTTGTTTCACGTTTTTTTAATGCTCGAAAACAAAAAAATTCCTCCACCGATGATGCCGCTAAAGATTGAGTTTTATTTAATTTTTTGGTGCTTTCATTTCTCACATTTCGTTTCTTACATTTTTTCCACTTTCCGTTCATTGTAAATATTTTTTCACGAACAAGCCTAAATGCTTGTCCAAAGTGGCTGAAGGGTGTGTAAATAATTATTGGAATTGCTCGAATGAGAAATGAGGAAAAAACTTATTGAAGTCATTGCATTCCACAAGGATTAACGGAGGTACGAGCGCGTATTTTTCTTTTTTTTTATATTGAGATAACTGTGAGAGTAACTTATATTATTATTCGACTGAAAGAAGCATCATTTTTCGCAGTATTTACTCGATCTCATTTCAAATTTTTTTCTCCACCTTTTATTAACCTTTATTTCTCTCCTTTGCTTTCTCTTTATATTCAATCATCATTTCTTTCGTCATTCAATTCACAATGATGGTATACGGCAACTTCTCAAAAATAATCGTTTGCACGGTAGATTCTAAGTAAGTTATGGGTATCGGCAAACTGTAGGCGATTCGATGCACTTTCTAACACTAGTGTTTTACAATTATTTATTTCACTCACTGAAAAAAAAGCGCCGACTTGTTAGGCTTAAATTTTTGCACCGTTGAGCGTTTTTCCTCCAATTTCCATGGAATTGAAAGAAAAAATGTCTTCTCTCTACTCCATGTTCTCAAGAGAAGATGGTTGTTATTAAATTATTTTGAGAAAATAAAACAGTTGAGCTCACGATTAGATTAATTAATTGTCACAGTGTGATATTGTCGCAATTGTTTCACTTATCATACGTAAGAGACTCGTTAATGCCCATTTGGGAAGTAATTAATTTAATGATCACATTCAGAGTGAAACAAAATAAAGAATTATGGTCTGATTGCTCATGGTCGTTTTAAGCTTTCGACGGATCACTGTAGATGTTTGAATCAATCGCCACAAGTGTAGACACATCGAAAAATTTATGGGAAAAAAATAATAATAATGAACTTTGAAACTCAATGAGTGATAACAATCTTAGTATTTTTAACTTTAGATGTTAATCATTCTGTATTTCATG
The DNA here is from genome assembly GCA_018902275.1 of Aleiodes sp. PSUC_FEM 10030003. Classification (NCBI taxonomy): domain Eukaryota; kingdom Metazoa; phylum Arthropoda; class Insecta; order Hymenoptera; family Braconidae; genus Aleiodes; species Aleiodes sp. PSUC_FEM 10030003. The sequence continues at coordinate 3,962 of JABSMS010019124.1, forward strand.
GCAGAGTCATTCTGTGGGAATTAGAACTTTTTCCATATTTTAGAAAAAGAACAAGTCGTGCTACTTGATATAGATTGTTTCAGTTTTTTCAAAAAATCCGTCGCAGGCTCAGGTGCATACATCACAGAATTAATGATGTGATAGATTCTTTAGCATTTTAAGCACTAGTGTAACGCCAGTATTTCTTGTTGTTTGAGATATAACAGCTCAATGGACATTCAAAATTAATTTTGAAATATCTTCAGTTGATGTGAGAATTTATCACTGAACATTTCTAAATGAATTCAGTAGTGAAGTGATTGGATTTTATTAGGGACTTCGTTTAATTTTTGAGAAATATTTCGGGAATAAAGCGAGAGAAATTTCCATAGGAAAACTCGTAGAGAGTCGAATGCGGCTTACAAAAAAGGCATTCATGAAAAATTTCGTATCTCTTTTAGATTCTAAGATATTTCAAAAAATCATTCTCAATCAGTAACAAAGAGTCACCACGAGAGAAGTTGAAAAATTTCTTGTGAATTCTTTTGCAAATATCTTAGAAACCATGAAATTTAGAAGAATTCATCGACCAATCGTTTTTGTAGCGCATGAAATTATTTATAAAAAGGTCTCTTGATAAATTCCCCTAAGCCTCATTATTACCGAAACATTTAAGGACGTAATCTACCCTAGATTTTTCTTTGATTTATCTTCGTTTACATTGTCCTATAATTCACTTCACTTACTTCACCACTGAATTATCATGTACATTGAACTGTTACATTTCACACAAAAAAAATGCTACTATTATCGTTCATCATTTAGAAGGAATCATAAGTTTTTGTAGCGTTTCTTTGTTGATAGTTAATGTTAATGTTGACACGTCGATTTGTTAATGAAAAAAGGCTTCAATAGTTACCTGCCTTTGCATTAAGAAAAGAAAAAGTTGTTTCTCGATAACAAGATATTTCTATGTTATTTAAAATCATTCTATCATTTATTTTTTCACTCATTCCGATTTGTTTTGATATAACGGAAATCAAAAGAATTGTGTACAAGTGAGATGAAATCAACAAGATGAAATTTTAATCCTTCAATGAAATATTTTTTATTATCTACAAAAATATCGCGAAGAGAATAAGTACATTTGGGTAAAATTAATTTTTTTTTTACGTTATTATTGTAATAATAACGCTCAAAAATTTATTATTTTTATGAAAATGTACTTATTTTTTTTCTACTTCAAAAAATCACCTGACCTTTTTTTAGGAAAAAGAATGAATATTTGGTGTGAATGTATTTCTCTGAGATGTTTCATGTAAGAAATCATTGGATCTTCATTTTTCTTTTCTCATTTTTAAAGTTCTTGCATGTCCTCGTGGTAAGATATACGTTAACTAGGCTTCATAAAAGGATTGATAAATTATCACTCGATAGATAACTATTTTAAAGAGAACTTTTATTTCTCAAACGATTCTTGTCTTTTCTGACTGTATATAGGGCTTTGGAGGACGAATTCTCTTGTACTTCCTTTTTTCCGCTTTTTATCATTTAAAACAATTCCATAGTGAAGAGGCAATACAAAATGAGTCTATTCTTCAATCGATTTCCCAGAAATATCTCAAAAATTGAAATAGGAAACCTTTTATGGAAACCTTTTTTTATAGAGGGAAATTAGAACTACAAGAAAGGTAACCATGAGAGTTTCTTCAACTCCATTAGTTCCGGAGATAATGTTGAAAAACTGAATTCACTGAAATATGATAAATTGGACTCTCAACATTTTTCGCAAATATCTCGGAATCAATGCGAGTTGGAATTTTTGTTGTCGTGACCTGTTGTGTTCAGCAAAAAGAACGCTGTAGAAAAGGTTCTCCTAAAAATTTCGCCATTCTCCTCAGTTTCCGAGGTATCATCATTGGAAAATGATAACGGGGAAAATTTGCCTCATCTCGTTTTCCCTCACCACTACTAAATTTATTCTTAGGTTGTGATGTACAGATTATTCAGTAAAAAATCCGTTGGAATACGGTTTTCTTTTTTATATCGATGAAGAGAATTATTGAAAGGAAAAAAAAACACCAAACCTCAATCAATGAACCATCTCCATTCATAATTCAACTCCATAGTTCGATTTCGTGGTAATTTGATGTAAATTTTTTTAATACTTTAAAGTGTTCCCTATCATTCTACCTAACCATAGAATCAGAATTTACTGAAGATTTTCTTTGTCTCCAATAAAATCCAATGAAAGTGAAAATGATTTTCTCTACAATCGATGTATATTTTTCTTCGTGCTAGTAATAATGAAGAGCAGCATAATATTAAAGAGATTGTGAAAGAATTTTAGTAATTGAAACTAAAATTATGAGATAAATTTTCGTTTCCTCTCAATTTTCTTTTTTATATTATAAGGAAATCAATGTATGGAGTGCTTACAGTGTCATGTTCACAGAGTAAAAAGTATGGCTGAAGAGGTGGAATGACCCTCGGGTGAGTTTTGAAAATGTGATGAAGAATGCATTTGAGATTGATTATTTGTACGAAAAAAAAGAATTGGTTCAATTTACATTGTTTAAAATTAATTATGCATATTTGAGAGATAAAGAAATTTTTTCCGAAACTTTGTACGATACTTTAGTCACGTTATAAAAATCAATGTCTGAATGTTTGATAGCTGAAGCAAAAAAAAATGTGTCGCAATTATTTACCTGTGCCCGATAAATTAGGTAACAAAGAGGTGAAACGAGGTAATTTGATTTTGATTGAGAGCGGATTTTTCGATGGTGAAAGTAATCGTTGAAACAATCCACAAAAATTCAGGAATATTCTGAACTCAATTCCATAGTTCGGTGATTTTCTTCAGATTCTTTGAAGTAATAGTTTGGTTGGAAGAAATTGGAGCCTCATACACCATGTTTTTTCAAAATTCCACAAAAGGGGTTCCCATTCCGAATTTTATCCGACCAATTTGCAGATTGAAAAAATTTGAAAAAAAATTGGAAAGTTTCTGGGGTTAACTCAGGAGCTCCGTAAATTTTTTCAGAATTTTCGAAGCGACAGTTTGACTGGGAAATATTTTTAAGGTCCATTTTTCCGTAATTGCTGATTATTCCGTTTTTCCTTCCTGTTATTGAATGTATCCCATGAATTCAAATTTACGACATTCTTCTCAGATACTAACCGATTTTATTTCACGAATTTTTCCAGCATTAATACCCCGAAGTGGGAACGATCGACCCAACATTATTCATTTTCACGAAAATCTGTAGCACTAAGAGCGAAATGGAGAAATTGACCATCACTGTTCCTAAGCTTTCATCTTGGAACACTACTGAGAAACAATGAAATTTCTATCTAGTCATATTTGTTATTCATACATATAGGGTACACCTCATGTTTGTAAACAGATCATTTCGCACTTAATAAGTCATCAAAGTTTGATAATTACTTGAGTGGAAGATTATATCATTCATAATTGATCCAATAATTAATATAGATTAGAAAAGAATGAAATATTGAATTCTTTTGTGTGAATTAGTGAAAATACAGTTGTTTTGTACAAAAAAATCGATTTCATCAATACATGAACATATATATTCTTCCATGAGGAATATTCTTAATGAAGATAACAAGCATTGTAGTGATCATTTTTTGGAATACTTCGCTCAAAATTAGAGAAAAATCACAGAAAATAGAACTAAGAATATCTATATCATTCAAAAATAAGTATTGTCAATTCACTGGTATTCGTTTGTCCACCGGCCCTGTTACAGCAATCTAAAAATTCCTTTTATCGGATTTATACTCTTCCCTATTAATTGATTACATTCTTACTCCAAGTGCATAATAAGAAAATTAAATTTATCACAGAACAACGATTTTCCTTGCGGTCTAGTCTCTGCCGATAAAATTCAACTGCTTTAAAACTTATGTTGAACGCATATGCCAATACTCGTCACCAATGGGTGTCAGAAATCCATCTAAAATCCGTGGCACTATAGTGGCATTTCAGATGGATTTCTGTAATAATCATACAGCGCCAATGATTTGAGGAAGCGGAATATTTGCCTCAGGGCGCTGAAAAAATGGGAAAATGCATATTCCCAGTATCCTTGACACAAAAATAACTATAATCACCATGGCCGTGGATAAGGCAAACTAAATAAGAATTTGTGGCCCGAATGAAGCGAGCTTCTTTTCCACCCTAGGCACATGATGTACTATTATTCCACTCATTCATAACCGGATGGACTGATAAGTATTGCTTAAACATTCAAAAACCGTTGTTTAACAAAATCAACGTAATACTGACAATGGCAGTTATGAAAACGGTGGTAATACCTTGAAGGGGCCGATTTTAACCATCTTGAACTGTGAGTTCTCAGAGATAATCTCTATCTGTACATTTTGTAAGAGCTATCTTAAAATTAACCCTGTTGTGTTTACACTCAATTAGTTATATTTTTCTTTCATTGCATGAAAAACGAAATGAAATTTGATAAAATAAGAACTTTTTCTCTACGGTCTAGTTTCTGGCACCCCCAGCTTTGTTGAAACTTATGGTAAATGCATATATTGGTAACTGCCATCAACGGACCTAGTTAGTACCACAATGTTTGGATCGGTTCCAGCAATATTCATGTAGCGGAAAGGTAGTATTGGTTGCAGATTGAAAAACCAATTGTTTTGAAAAGCTTGAAATAAGAATAAATATCCCAGTTACTAGAACGGTGGCAATGATTGGAACATTCACGGTAACTGAGACATTCACGGTATCCGAAACTAATGAGTCTACTAGAATTTGTCATGATACCTTTTTTGTAGAGAGTAAAATTTTCTACAAAAAAGGTCTTCGGATATTTGCTTCTGAACCTCCACGTTCCGCAGATGATCACAATTTTCCTATTCATTTGTGGATTAAAATGTGAAAAATGCAGTTCTCTTGGTAAAAATTAGGGTTTCCAGACCTTGGAAGGCTCTGGGAAGTCCCTTTAAAGAAAAGATTCGTATTAATGTTTACATTTGAAATAAACTCTGCGCGAGTTTACCCCAGAATGGTACTTCCCTCAGTCCAAGCTATTGCTGCGAGAAAAATTTCTGTTATCGTCCACATGTGTTTCTCTTTCCCTCCCCCCATTCGTTTCTCATTTACCAAAAGGCAACCAGATTCCGGGGGACTTCTCGTACGACGTCACATTCCGCAGTCAGTCGAGCCTGGACCGGCAAACGATAATATACAATTAATGTACGACGATGCGTCGCTCCAAATTGTTCTCATTTCATCTTCTGTTTTTTATCGTATGTCTCAACGTCCATTGTGAATTATTGAATAACGAAATTTCAGTTGATGAACCGCGGGAGAAGAATATCGACGATCTCGAGGACAATGTGATACTATTGGCTAAAGATGTTCGGGGAGACGACGATGATGATGCGGGGGACGATGGCGAGAAAGAGGCGGCAGAGGAGGTGGAAGAGCACGTAGAGGAAATTGAGAGAATGCTTCCGGATTTTGAAAATATGACGCTCGAAGAAGCGTACAAGGCTGCAGTTAATACCTATCTTGATGAACACTGGGATGAATGCATCGTAGGATTCAATCACGTTATTCAGAGGTATTTATATTGATTCGATTCACCAAATATGAATGAAGAAACGATGTAATCGATTGGGTGATAGAATGAAAAGAAATGTCATGGATTCTTTTGGTAATACATATCTTCGAAACTGCTAGGCTTAGAGGACAATTGAAGGCCTTTTCTGTAGCGAATTTTATGGGCTGAGAACAAGCTCTATCCGTAGATTCCTCTAAACCTTATTGTTTTGGAGACATTTTTAAAGTAATCTACATATGATGTTCAGACTTGCGTTTTATCACTTAGCTATTGATGTTGTTAATTGGATTTCATTTTTCTTCGTAGATACAAAAATTATAGGAATGCGGTGATCAATTGCCGAAGAAAATGTCAGCAAGAAGTTGTTGATGAACCCCCGATATTCATTGAAGATATTGAGAATCTTCATTTTTACGAGCAGAAAATACGTGAGACCCTGTGTTTATTGAATTGCAATCAGGATCATCGAGATGCAGCTGGTGCACAGGCATTAAAAAGGCTTCCTACTGATATTGAAAAGCAATTGGTTCAATTCAAACCCTACGAGTACCTGCACATATGTTATTATCAGGTAAAGTAAATGAATTCGTTTGTCATTGCCAATAATCGGTACTTTTTTACGAGAAAAAAATAAACGTTGGATTTTTCAGCATTTCCAACATTCTCGAGTCATTAAAAAAACAAAAAAATAATAATATTTTATTCTCTTGTATTATGTTCGAAAATTGATGGCATTATAGCAATTTTCAGCGGAAATTTTCCTGGAAAATGTGCAGCTTAGCAGAATTCATCAAGAGACCTTTATGGTAGTCCATAAAATTCTCTACGAAGAAGTTTTCTTTCAAAATTTCTCTAAGCTCACTCATTTCAAAGATATTTCCCAAACAATGCACAAGGAATTTTTCAACTTATTGTCTTTGACCACTCGACACAATAGTCTTTGACTATTTTTCTCCTCGGTTTTAACGTCGGGAGTCTGGGATACATAGTTTGGCATTGTAACAAGGTAGAACAATTAGTTGCAAGCGCGTCGAGAACAATACAAATAATACGTGGGCGTACGTTAAAGGCCCATTGGTTTCTGACTATTAAGAATGTAACTCGACTTTACGGGTTTCGCCTGAATAAATAATTCCACCGCCATTAAATTCAATTTGCGATCACCTTCATGGATATCGTAAAATTTTAGCAATGAAATTCGAAATAAGGCATTCTAATTCTGGCGCATGTGATTTTAAAATTACTGCATGGTTTCTACATTGCGAAATGTTTTTCTCGAATTTTTTGGTTCCTTGCTCGAACAACTTTGGGATATTACATTATTCAGATATCACATAATCAGAGAAACAGCCGAACACATGTTTTATCTGACAACTCGTACAGTATCAATGACCTTGACGCATGATTCTGGACCAGTCAATGACCCGGGTCTGTTTTTTTTGGTAATGGACTGCTCTGATGTTAGCAAGTTATGGAAATAACAAATATTTTGTATAAATTCTATTTTGAATATCTTTGAAACCAGTGGGTTTAGAGAAGCAAAATTGAAGATCTTTTTTCGTGGGGAATTTTATAAGCTACAAAAAAAAGTCTCGACGAATTCGCCTGAACTTCATAATTTCCTAAATATTTCCAAATTATGAGTATGTAATTATTTAAAAGAAATCAATGCTTTCAATGTACAATGAAAGTTCTATTTTGCTTCATCCGATCGAGCGACATATAAAGCCAATTCTTTTGATTGTTTAAGGAAATCAGGCATAATAAATTTGACAAAATTAAATGGGAAAAATTCTTCATATGCATAGGTTCTTATGAGAATTGTTTTCAAATTGAGATTTCTTCGGTTAAATCACTTCGGATTTTTCTCCATAAAGTACGGGAAATGTGAAAAAGTACTCTGAATTTAATGCCCAATAGAAAATCAGAGATATTCAGCCAAATAAAGTTTTTTTTAAATATAAGTAAAGGAAG
>JABSMS010019135.1:0-11530 GCA_018902275.1 Aleiodes sp. PSUC_FEM 10030003
GAAAATATTTTTAGTTTGTCCATAATCCCCATAATACCAAAATAAACGATTTTAGAAAATTTTATTTTAGGAAAAAAATCATTGGTTGTTACAGGTGAACGACCATACAAGTGCCATTTACCTGATTGCGGTCGTGCATTTATACAATTATCGAATTTACAACAGCACCTGAGGAACCATGATGCACAAGTTGAACGGGCGAAAAATCGGCCATTTCATTGTAATATTTGTGGAAAGGGCTTTGCAACTGAATCAAGCTTGAGGACTCATACGTCGAAGGTCAGTCATGTATGTACCGAAAAAATCCGACGTCCTAATTCTTTTTTGTAAATTCATATTGTTGAATTGAATTTTTTTATTAATGCGAACACCGGATTGTTTCTTCTATTTAATTCACGTAACTTTTCTAATTTCTGCTAACAATTTTTGTGGATAAAAATGTAGAATTAATACGCACATGGTGATGGGTCACGCTTTTTATTATCATTTCGCTTTTTATTTTTGAATTGAAGATTTTTGAATTTTATGGAGAGGTTGAGAATGTGGTTGAGCTTCACAGAAACAAGAAGATGAAAAAATTAAAAAAAATTCTATGAAAAAGTGGAAAAAAAGGAGAAAAATCACATCTTCGTACGAGAACAATTATCAAATAAATCGACCCTAATTCAAATAATTAATTCCGTCTTCATCGATTTATCGAGATATTAAACCGAGATTCAATAAAATTCTCAAATAATTACCAAACACCAAAAAAACTTGGAAATGACCGTTAGACATGGATTCACACGTGCGCCTGTGTGTGAGAACCACCGTCAACAAAGGGTGCACGAGATTAAGGAAGAGATGTTGGCAAAAAAATTACGACAAAAACTAATGCATTGTACGCGGAGAAAGTGGAGATTCAAGAAAAAGTGAGAGATGCCTCCGGGGCACTTTAATAAAATTCACCCCTTCGAACAATAGATTTGACACATTGCGATGCAACGGGAATCTCGTTCGAGCACTGTTTTAATACTTCCTTTTATTTTTAAGGGGGTTAAATTTTTTTCCTCATTTCATTCAAGAGAAAGGACTCAAGGTTTATTCTGACTCTATCATTTTCCTTTAACCCTTCTTTCACCTCTTCGCCAGACATATGTCCAGACGAAAAAAACGTGGGAAGACATCTGCTGGGCGTCTCACCTCATTTCAATGTGTTATACTTCCTTACACATCTCAAGTTCATTCAACTTGGATTTAAATCAAAACAGAATTGATGAATGAATATTAAGAAATAATAAAAAAAATATTAAGAAACGTTGGAAAAATTAATTGCAGAAATTCGGAGATAAAATGGGTCGAATATTTGAGAATTTCGTTTTTCGTGTAAACTTGTTTCCGTAAAACAAGGAAAAACAAGGTAGACATAAATAATTCACCCAGATGGTTGACATTGGCCTGGAGAAATAAAGTATTGCATTTAGCTTCAGATGGTAAAAAGCCCTGAGTTGGTTTAACGTTTTGTAATTAAAATGCTTAAAGTGAAACAGGGAAAATTAGTAATAAAACGGTTTTTCCCGTTATTCCACTGCAAAACTACATGAAGGGTTAAAAAGTTAAAGACCAGTGGAAATGAAACAAAACTCATCTTCACCTCGGCTAATCAAATTCTCTGAAAATTCTCCTCGAACGATTTTTTTAACGAAAAAAACTCACGAATTCAAGATAAATGGCGGAAAAATAATTCAGTAGTGAATTATTTCGCCGAGCTTTTCTCACAGATATCTCGGAACCTAATGGAGATACGCCTTTTTTATCCTAATGCTTTTTTGTACAGAATTTCAAGAGCTACAAAAAAGCATTCGTGCAAAAAGGGCGTATCTCCATTAGCTCCCGAGATTTTTCAGAAAAACCATTAGGAAAAAATCGACTTATCCTGTTTTACCTCTTCGCTACTGAATTGTTAATGTCTTGGCGTGTTTTGCCGTAATTTAAAAAACAATGACCCAAATTATGAATAAAGAACACTTGGATCAGAATCGTTTAATGAATTTTTCGAAGGCAAACCTAAATCAGAGAAGTCGCCTCCACTTTGTATACTCGCAAAACACACGGAGTTTTGAATGTTTCTGAATTTGCAAACGATCGCATTTATCGTAACTTCACGCGGCAATGAATGCCGTGCAACACGATATACAACGAAGAGAAAAAAAAACGAACTAACCCCTTCTTCGTTACAAACTGTACAGTCTTTCCGGGGAGACCACCTCACTTCGGTTATTCTCAGGACACATCCCCTTCTTCATTCTGTCTTTCTTCACCTTTACTGAAAGCCAAGCTCCCTTATCGTTCTCTCCTCTTCTCTCTTCTTGTCCTCTTATTCTTAATTGCCTCCTCAACTCTACCTTCTTCTTGGCGCAGTAAAAACTCGTTAGGCACCGGATTTATATTTCTGTTTTTACGTTAATATATTTTCGCTTTTTTCGTGAAAATATTCAACAAACGATTTTCCCGCGAATCTTCGTTTTTCAAAAATAATTCATTAATAATTTTATTTGGCGCGCATCCAGCTGCATTAGGACCGGTTCTTTGTCTCACTTTTATTCCCCCGTTGGCTTTTAAAATAGAAAAGTGGGACGGCCCTTTTCGCACTGGTTACCATCACAGTTACGAAAATACGCGAATCTGTTTTCAGTTACAGTTTTTTTTACAAAAACGGACAAATCCCAGTAACGAATAATTTCGATTAATAAAAATCCATTTAGCAGAATTGAAATTTTTTTGGCTCCACCCTCTAACTTTTTTCTGATTGAATATCCCTTTTCACCCCACGCAACCCCAATATGTGGAGCCCCAGTGATCGCAGGAGGGGCGGGTGGTAATGAAATCATTCTCGCCACCAGTCAGAATGGGATTTTTTTCCATTCGTCACCTCCATTCAATTCCCCTCCCCTCAAGAATACCGAAAAAAGTCCATTTTTTTGCAACGTTCCGCCTTAAACGTGCCCAGAAATTGTTCGAGGGGTGTTTTTTCATGGTGTTCTATTGGACACATACGTGATATTCCTGATCCACTGATGATTTCATTCTTCCAATGAAATCCCTCGTAAACTCGTTCTCATTGACGAACATGAAAAAAAATGAATTCATTAATTCCTTCAATTTTTTTCCTTACGCTCCAATTCCCCGGGATTATCCTCGCATTATTCCGCGCAAAAACCTATTTACCCATAAAAAACGTTCGAAAAACCCCGGAACAATGCAAATAAAAAAGCCTCGAAAAAACAAGGGTCATGAATGATAAAGTGATTTTAAAATTGAGTTCATGATTAACCTGACCTTAAACATAACCTAAAACACGAACTGAGTACCACAATTTGCTCAGGGCAAACAGGAGACTAAAAAGAAGAAGAGAAAATATAAAAGAAGTGCTCAAGGAAGAAAAAAGAATTACAACATTAAACGTGACCTTGTCCGAGGTTTTTCAACCTAAAAGAAAATACACTGGGCGTTTTTGCTGGACAAAGAGAGTCCTCTCTCTCTCTCGGCATTGTAACGAACGATAAAAGTATATACGATGCTCGTTTCTTTTATCCCCGTTTTTTTCCGCAAAAAACTTGAACGTCTGTTGAATCGCGCAAGGCAAGCAAGAAAAAACGGACAAAAAAAACGCCTCAAATATATGTATATATTTACACAAATATATATTGTTTGTACATAAGGATGTATAGGAGAATATGTGCAGTGTTTTGCGAAGGTTGTCTGAGGCCCCCGGTGGCCTCGTCCATAGGCCTGGAGGATTAAAAAAACGATGCTGGAAAAAAAAGGCGGAGAGCCTCAAGAAGAAAAATAAGAAGCACGTGAAACACGATTGAGGAAAGAGTGCAAAAAGAGGCGAAAAAAATTGCGTCTCATTTGCTTCAGCCTTGCGGGATAAAACACAATATTGAGCTCATCCAGTGATTTTTCGACCTCAATTCTTTTCATTGGGGGAGAGAACGTTCCTCGTGAAAAAAAGAGGGCAGCGAGTTGTTGGCCCTCGAAATGACTTCAGACACTAGTTAACCTTCTTGAGATCCTTTCTTTTTCTCTGCATTCATTCGAAATTTCGCGAATAATCGAAACGATCAATGATTGACATCGACAATCAAAGCGGAATGAGAATTTAATAAAAAAAATCCGAGAATATGTTACAAAAGCCGTACGTCATGCATCGCCACGCGTTTCGCTCACACCCACTTCCTTTTTACACCACTCCCTTGATGGGGAATCCCCCGTGGCGTCCGGTTAAGCCTCTCTCATCATTAGAGAATCGAAGACACGTTACCAAGGAGAGGTTGTCTCCATTGGCTAAGGATTTGTGTCTCGAACCCTTCTTAAGTGGCTATTCTACACGAGGGAGAAAGCAGAGATTGCGACACGCACGAAGATGTCGAGGGAAGGGCGAGATTCGCCTCGCTTCGCCCTTGTATTGATTCCCTCAGTGATTATTGGAGTGTCATCAACGTTTTTCTGAAGGAAAAAACGTAAATTTAAGTAGAAATCTTCTGTTCTTCTCGGAGCAATAAATTCCGATGATTGTAGTCTATTTCGAGAAGAATCTCCTCGCTGCAATAAGATAAAATACACCCTCATGAAGTGAGTGATGAATCTGTTCATGGGTTGTATCATAAAATTGTACTTGGGATGAGAAATTATTCTTCGCCCACGCGCTCCGTCGTTTTCTGAAGATAATAAAAGAATTTCTCGCTGCGAATTATATTCTACTCGTTCGACGAGAAAGAAGTAACATGAGAGAGCTGTAAAAAGGCCTACGGTTGGAGAAGGACTCGGCGCAAAGTATAAAACAAAAAATCATTGGAGAATAAAAAAGAATAAAGAAGTTTTCAACAAAAAAAGAAATGTTATGCACCGAAGAAGAAACCGGTTTTTTCCAGTTGGGCCAGGTCGGGGCGTCGAACCTACCGGACCACAGCCTCCCTCCGAGAATAACTTGCATGCAGCCGAGAAGATGTTTTCTCTATCCTTTATTATCTCTGTCTCCCTTGCACCTCCTTCGCTTCTTCTTTCTCTCGCTTCCTAAAAGTTTCTTATTTCTTCATTCTTTCTTTTATTATCGTCCTTTTTTTCCACGGTTAAGAAACACACATGCAATCCATATATACGGTGGACTGCTTTAACTTAGTCTTGGGTGACCTAGGTCCGGGATTGAAAAGAACGAGATAAAAAACGAAGATGATGAAAGAATGAGTGGAAGAGAAAATGGAAAAAATTGCGAGGGAATGCTGGGGAGAGGCTGAGCGAAAAAGGAAAAAAATTGAGGGAATTCGAAATGGTTAAGAGGGAGAGTCTGAAGAAATCGGAACAAGACCAAATATTTTGGGTCATTGCCGTTTTACGTCCACTTTTAGCCTTTTCGTGTTATTTTTTTCCTCATATTCTTTCAACTTCTCTTTCTTCCATTCTTGTATCTACTTTTGCTCGCTTGGATTACGATGTCTCGTAGGTTGTTGACCTCACTCCAGAAAACTGGAGTGGGTATGTTTTTTTTCAAATTTTCCCGCCATTTTTTGGGGCTTTGTGAAGCTTTGGGTGACAATGCGTGAACCTAACCTCATGTGCGTTAAATTTTTCATTATAATGATGTATTTTGAGAAAATGTGCCATGAGAGTGTAATTTAAGGACGTCTGATTTTAATTAATTTAATTACTAAGTTAATTCATTGTTAATTTACTGGAAAGACCAAATTTTGCAGCTAATCATTGGTTCTATGCATTTTGCAATAACGATCGATAATAACCGGATATTGACAACAAAACAACAAGAATTAGATCGATTTACGTAATCTCAATTAATTATGATTTTTAATTAAAATTATAATATCAATGATTATGAAAATCAATGAATTCTTTCTTTTGTTCAATTTACAATGAAATCTGGATGAAAAAAAAATACGAAAAGAGATTTTAAAATAAAAATCAGTGTCGGTATGAGGCCAACATCGAGGTCACACGGTCCTTGGGGAATGGAGTGGAGAAAAAAATATAATTGGATAACAATAAGAAGCAAAAAAGAATTCTCGAGATAAAGAAATCATGCAAAACGATCAAGGCACATTTTTCAATTAAAATAAAATATTTAATGATTTTTAATGGTTAATCAGTGATAGTTGTGTCTGGGTAATCAGGTGGATACTTTTTCAAAATCAATGTAATCATCTCGTATTAATTAAATTGATAAATTAAATAAAATGGACGGAAGAGGCCATTTGGCAACACTGGGAAAAGTAACGAAAGAATCGACCACCCACTTATATTCTGCACTCCATTCCCCAAAGGTTCATTACCGATACTCATTTTTGTTCTCTCACACACACATGTTTGAATACTTTAACCCATTCACAATAATTTGAGGAAAAAAATTGATAAAGATTTATGCAAAGCGTAGTTACAGTGGTGGCGGCAAAACTTGGCGATTTCGTAATTTTTTGACAAAAAAATTCCGTAATGTTTCATGTATAAAATGATTTAATTATTTACGATAATTCGCAAAATATCTCGAAATTAATAAGAGATACGAAATTTCTTTACAAGTATCTTTTTTGTAGGTCGTATCCTGCTCTACGAATAAGGTATCTATGACAAAATTTCCTCAGTATCTCTCTTAATTACCGAGATATTTTTTTCATTCAAATGATTAACACAAATAAATTATTATCTCATTTTTAACATCTTTCATTCACTGAATTAATTTATTTATTTTAATTATTGCCTATAACTCTCACACTATTTTTGGTATCATTCTGTTCTCTGCCCGCCTGTCCTGCTGCTTCTGGTACCCACGCAAAAAAAAACGTAAAATCGAATCTAAAATCAAATAAAACAAAATAAAAATATCAAAACAAAATGCTCCTGGGCTCTCGGTTATCTCTTGGGTGGCGATCTCCAACAATATCTACCGGTGTCCGCGATTACCAATGGTCCGCTTCTATCACGGCGATTTAACTACGAAAAAATATCTTCTGGTCATCATCTCCAACCTTTACTGAAAAACAAACAAATACCAAAAACGAACAAAAAGGAGTTGCAACAGCGTGTTGTGTTCCAGCAACACGCCGGGCTCATCGGCGGCCCAAATGCTACCAGCTGTCCTGTCTGTCACAAGCTCTTCTTAGGAGGTGAGGCGCTTATGGAACACATGAAGATCACCCACAAGGATCCAAATGCATCTGGTGTTGCCAGTAAGTATCTTTAAATTTTTGATGAAAAACGTTATCGAGGGCAGTACGCTATGTTATCTCAGATTTTGATCAAAATAACGTAGAAAATAGTGAGGAAGATGGGGTAAAATGGGATTTACGTAAGCCGATGGAGATTAAATTATTTTTATGTTTTCATTGGAAAGCTGTGATTTTTTTTACGAAAATTGAAGAATCGCGATTTCTGATTTTTGAGGATTTTCACTTTTTCGGGAATATCTCGGGTTCTATTGATCTTAGTGATTGAGGTCGATTTTAAATGAAAGCTCAGATCATTTCCTATAGATTTCACTTAAGGGCAATTGAATTTTGAAGAAAATTGATGAAGATATCGTCATTTTTGTGGAAATTCGATTTTGGACCATATCTCCGACATTTTTCGTGCAAAATTAATTACATTCAAGTGGAATCGCTAGGAAATGATAAGATCAACCGCATCACTATAAGACGAACAGGAGCAGAGTTATTTGCAAAAAACCGAAATTTCCAAAAAAAAACAAAAAATATTTCTGTTCATTTCCTTAGAAATTCTGGTTTTTTACGAATATCTTCAGTTCAAATCGTCGTAGCGGGTCGCAATTGGTCGCAAATAAAAGCTGCAATCATTCTCCACGAATTCCCACATCTTCCATAGAATTCGAAGCAAAACTGGCGAAGATAACCCGTTAAATTTTGAGGTTAGAAAATGGATTCTGGGAAAAACCGCGAAAAATGAACTTTGTCGTTAAAATTTCCGTCGGAAAGTTTCTCAGGTTCTCCAATGAAAACAGCGAAGCAAGCGTCACTCATTTCTTCTGATGATAAAACCTCATTTCTTGAAGGTATTGGCTAAGACCGCGATTTATCCCATCTTCCTCTAAAAATCTGAGAGATCGTTTAGAGCGACATAAAAGTATACTAGCCCTTGCGTATTTCACATATCCCCGGACTAGCTTTTGGCGCGGGCATACGTGTCTTACAATCTACGGCGTGGATACTGTGTGGAAAATTAACAAAATCATCGATATAAGCAATTAACAATCTACGAGAACTGGTGGCTTTTAGTGAACTCTTAGAACATTGAAAAAAACGTTTCCATCTGTCGGATATGAATGAATAAAACGAATGACTGATTAACTTAACTTTAATTATCGAAAGATTCTTCTAGATACATTGATTATCGAATTGGTATGTATGTGGAAGAGAATGAATGAAAGTATTCTTTATCTAAGATTAAGGCTCTTCTTGGGGTGCTTTATCCTGCTTGGCATTGACCTCGACCTTGTGTCGTACTATTGTTCCCCCTGCTGACTGCACCACCTCCGTTGCCGGGGTTTACCTAGCGAAGCGAAGGACGGCAAATCATCCATGTCCAGTTTGTGGAAAACATTATGTCAATGAAGGAAGCCTTAGGAAACATTTGGCGTGTCATCCTGAAACTAGTCAGCTCAGCACGAATCTCAGGATGTGGCCGTGTTCTGTTTGTCAAGCAGTATACACTCACGAAAGCGGTAAATTTTCCATTAATCTTCATGAAGTTATTTCGGAAATATCTGGAAACGAAAGACTTCAGATCCCATCTAAGCATTTGTTTCGATATTTGCGGGAAAATCGAACATGATCGTAACATCTTCATCAATGTTTCTTGTATTCTTCTCAAAGGGCTACTGAGTCACATGGAGCACATGAGAATGGACCCCAAGCATCAGTTTGCAGCGCAATACGTTCTAAGTCGTGCTGCAGCTGAGAGACGTGAGAGAGAACTTTTGGCTGGCTCCAGTTTAGGTGAGAATTACGACGATTTACGAATCAGAACAGATATTAATGGGCTTCTGACTAAATTTTTAGGTGCTGGTCTTGGAGTTCTATCGAGTCAGACGGGAGGACCTCAAAATCTACAACAGCCACCCATGTGCCCATCGCCATCAGCTCATTCCGACAGCAGTAGTGGGAATGGAAGATTGTCATCAGCCGGTAGTGAACCTGGTACGCTTCATTATACTTACTAACGAATCCAAAACTCTCCTATAACTAAAAGTACAAGTATTTAGTTTCAATCTAACGTTTTTGGTATCTGATCATTCATTCTACTGTCATCAGTATCAATGATCAACAATGATTAAACTAACGAGCGCAGATTTTTGTGCAGGCACCGGTCTACTGAACAACAACAATACCAATAATAACAACAACATGACATCACCGGGACCAAGTGGTAATAAATTGAGTGAAATGTTGAGAGCAGGTAGCCAGCCAAGTTCTGCACAACAATATCACGATGAAATGCAGTCACAGCAACAACGTATGGCTGTAATGGCCGCTGCTGTTCAGGCAGCAGGTAAAATCAAAAAGAAATTCTACCAATACCCTTTCCTATGAATCCCCGAAATTATCGTTAATGTTATCCTCCAGGCCTGCAAAATTCCGTATCACCGAATCTCTCGCCAGTTGATGTTGCATCATTGGCAGCTGCGATGAGAATGGGTAACAACGGTGATATGACTGGTAATGCTCAAAGCTCGACGGGACAACAGCAGCAGAGCGTACAATCTGGTGGTACTGAACAAGCAATCAGAATGCACCAGGCGGAAGCTCTCCTGCGATCTCAAGCGGAAGCCGCGCTTAGACTTGCAGTAAGTATTCCTCATTTCGGTTGTGATCCGAGACGAGAATCATCTGATTGACGAAATCAGAAGATTTCGTCAATCAATGATTGACGAAAAAACTTGTTTCGTTATCAGGTATCACAGGCCGCCGCAGCTGCAGCAAGTTCAGCGGTGAGCAGTGACATGAGGCATCATCTGGGTCAGCACAATGGCGGAAGCACATCTGGTATGCCAGGTCATCATGGTAATCAACAATTGTCTCAACCAGACAGCTTATCACCGGAGTTAGGTAAGTCGAGCCAGATGATGAGGGGCCACGGCGAAGAAATTCAATCCAACAAGCGTGTTCGACTAACCGCAAGCCTGATTCCATCATCAGGGGAGGCGCTTAGACTACAGGAGCAACGATTAGAGCAGGCACTGAGGCTACATAGTGATCCGCGTGCCCTTGGTTTCACTCTACAGCACGTTGTTAATCAGCAAAACAATCAGCAACCATGAAAGTTCAGTTACTACTGAGACGAGTGGACCCCTTGGACAAATGAGATGTCCATACCGATTGAACGTGATCAAATGCAACAGTTGCATCAGCAGAATCAGATGCATCAACAGATGCAACTACAGCAACAACAAATGCAGCAACAGCAGGAGCAACGTTCAACGCCGATGGCTGATCAGCATATTGAGGACAGAGGAGTAAAAAGGAAGGCCGACGACATGACGGCCGGTGAGAATACGCAGAGTTAATTCTCACTTAATTGAAAGATCACAATTAGCCTTTTATGATTCTCTTAATACTCTTGTCCAAGTTGGGTCAGGTTCAGATACACTCGCTGTCTCAGCAGTACAAAAATAATAATAAAGCAAAACACGAAATGACAATACTTATATTGTGAATAATGGCTTCCGCGTCTTCCATTAATTGAAATGACAAAAGGATGATTTGAGCCAATGACATTCACAATGAGTCAATGAAATTCGATTCAACATTATCGAATTTCAATGACGAATTATTACAATATAATAATCATTGAATTATTCCAATGTCGATGCGAGATTGGATTAATTCACTGATTTTTAAAAAATGTGCCATAATAATTGCGCAAAGTCCTCAATTAATCTAACAAAACCAAACTAAAAATTGGATCAATCCAATTTTTGTTTAATGAGATTTTTGGATGGTGTTTAATATTCGGTGCAAAAATCTCACGGGCGATTTTCACCACTCATCATCCATTAGTCCTGAAAAATCAATAATGATTAAAAATAAAACGCAAAAAAACGTTAATAACAACTCTCCCATAACTATAAATAATTCTAAAGCAAAGAAAACGGGATTTAAGTCTAAAATGATAGATTTTAATAATAAAATCGCGCGTATAATGGCAATTTAAAATTTCCCGCGTTAATAATTAAATAAAATGTACAGACCGACTTAACTTTTATTGACGGACGGCAAATAATTGACTGATAAATGAAAAACAATTTAAATAAAAATGTCTGATAAACACTTTGTACACACTATAAATAATTAAAAAGTAAATAAAACACTTATACAACTGATGCGCTTTTGAAAAAAGTGCGCACAATTAATAATCACAGAATAACACAATACACACATTAACACAAGTGCTCGGCGTGGCACAAAAACTATTAGATTTTTAAGGCAAACAAAATATTATTACAAACAGTTATATTATATATATT
>JABSMS010019146.1:0-11528 GCA_018902275.1 Aleiodes sp. PSUC_FEM 10030003
TTTGGATTCATATTTTGAATATTCAATTCATTTTTTGAATTGAATAGTATTATTCAATTCAATTCAATTCAAACGCTATTCGCACACCCCTACTACATAGAGTTCATAAAAAGGGTTTTCCTGACATAACGAACATTACATTTAATCACCCACATTCATTTCATCGAAAAAAACATCCGATTTGATGTAGAAACACCGACAGATTTAGATAGTTTTACTGTTACCAGATGAAAATAAGAAAAATTATCATCTCCAAGCAGCAAAACAAGAAAAAAAACGCGTTGATGTATGGAAAAGTGACATTTCATAATATCTATGCCTATAGGAAGTGAACCGAGGACACGTCCGGTATTTAAATGTCTCAAGAGAATTACAATCTGGCTTCCCTCATCAATTGAAAAATGAAACTTTCATGAGAAATAGAGAGGAATCATTTTACACGAGTTTTGTATTCACGTGAGAGAGTATATTTGACTCTGTGTGTGTGGTATGGACCACTGGATAATTAACTGGGTTGGGGACGAGCTCATTACGGCAGTTAATGAGCTTCTGGTTCAAATGGTTTGTTGAGGCATTAAACAGAGGGAGAAGAAATGAAGAATGAATGCGAGAGAAAAGAAAGGAGAATTATTGAAATAAAAATAAATAAAGGAGGAGGGAAAAAAATGCAT
Organism: Aleiodes sp. PSUC_FEM 10030003; assembly: GCA_018902275.1. Taxonomy (NCBI): domain Eukaryota; kingdom Metazoa; phylum Arthropoda; class Insecta; order Hymenoptera; family Braconidae; genus Aleiodes; species Aleiodes sp. PSUC_FEM 10030003. Next base: position 672 of record JABSMS010019146.1, read on the forward strand.
TAAATCATGTGGAGTTGAGAGTAGTTGAGGCAAGTCTTGCTTCTTTTATTTCTTCTTTACTTTTTTTTCTTATAAATAAAGGCGTTGAATGTAGCGAGCCGTCTATGTTTAGTTTTAGTTCGGTTTTCTTGGATTTCCATAGAGTGCAGACGGAGGACGAATGAGACAGGTCTCTTCAGTTTTAACGTGAAGGACTGTTTTACGATCGACTTTAGATGTTTGAAATGAGAATCACGAAATGGATGGAAACACTGAGAAAACATCAAACTCGTGGGATTTACGTTACTGGTTTTCGTTACATTTACTAAGCTGTAAATAGAGGGTAATGCGAATTCGTTACCAGTTGGGGGAGAGGTCTGCTGTCGATTTCGGGGGATTTTTTTCGGCTCTTTTTTAGGTGCAGCGATGATGCAGGAGTTTATTAAAGTAACCGCATTTCTCCGATTTTTTAGGTGGAGTAAAGTGTTTTGGAAATGGTTGTTGCCGTCATATGGCCTTTTTCGTAGAACGGAATGAGAACTAGCCAAAAATTCCTCACAAAAATTATTCTATCTCGCTTGGATTATGAGTTATTTCGCGAAAAAAGAAGGAAGAAATTTCCTAGGGAAACTGGGTTTCAAAAGAAATAGGATTTGGTTCCAGTTTTTATAGAATATCTCTGGACCTATGAGGGATAGGAGTGTTTGTGTGGATATCTTTTTCGTAGAATACATTTTTTTACGAAAAAGCCTCTCACAACAATTTTTTAATCTCTTTCATTCCGAGATATTCCATGAAAACTGAATTTGAAATGAAATTGATTTTAAAGTCAGTTTTTGCGGAATATCTCGTAAACTATGAGATAGACAAATTTTTGTGGCGACCTTCTTTGTAGAGATGAATGGGAGCTATGATGAAGGTTCTTACAAAAATTTATCCATTTCTCTTAAATTATGAAATATTTCACAAAAACTGACGTAAGGAATTCACTAGGAAAACTGAATTCGAGAAGAAATCAACTTTGATTCCAGTTCTTATGGAATGTTTCAGAATCTATGAGGGATAGGAGAATTTTTTGAGGACCTTTTTTGTAGAGCACATTTTCCTCTACAAAGAAGCTTCTCACAAAAATTTATATATCTCTCTCTAATTCCGAGATATTTTGCGAAAACTGAGGACAGAAAGTGATTTTAATTTTTTTTTTGCAGAATTCCTCAAAATCTATCGAAAACAGAGACATTTTTGTGAGAACCTTTTTTTCAGAGAACATTTTTCTTTACAAAAAATCTTACACAAAAAAAATTCCTATCTCCTATAGATTCTGGAATACTCCAAAAAAACCGAAATCAATTCGGAACTTTGTTGGATTTATCAATTGGTTGAATTCAACGATGCAGTTGCCAGGCTCTGGACCAATTGGAGTTCACCAACTGGGCGGAGACATCATACGGATTCTGATTATCATAATATTTGCTATTACTTGTCGCAAATCCATTAAACTTACGATGTTAATACGTGAATTGTTTATAATTTCCCGTTTAATATCTTTTTTTTGTCATTAATTTCTTGTATACGTCGCATTCATAAATGGAATTATCAGTAACATGAAGGAATTGTGAATAAATAAATTATGCAGTGAAAATTACTGTTATTTTTCATTTATTTATTAAAAATCTTGTGACATATAAAAAAATACTGTACAATTATAAATTTTCTTTTTTTCTTAAAAATCCCGGAAGATTTTTGAGAGGAATGGAAGATAAATTTTCTTTACAATCTTAAAAAAAAAGTTAATACTACGTACGAAGTACACGAATATTTACATATACTTATTTACAGTAATAATTAATCTAGCATAAGAAAAATTACATGATTTACTTTTCTTTATTATAATTTCTTAACCTATTGTCCCCGATTATTGCAGCATCCGGCCCCGTTCCATGCGTGATACAAAGACGAAGATGATGACGTAAATTATGTTTCAATGGTAAATTAATCAGTTGATAGAAATTTCTTAAAAAATTACCTAAGTATAAATTAAAAATAGTTGTACACCAGAAACTTAATTCATTAATGAAATTCAATTCCATTCTGAATTTGGTTTCCTCGAAATATCTCGGAGTCAATGAGAGATAGGAAAAGTCTCATTGAAACCTTTCTTAAAGAAGAAAAAGAGGCCTTCGAAAAAGCTCATTACGAAAATTACTGTCCCTCTCTTAGTTTCCGCGTAATTCATTATTCATCATAATAAAGATAAAAACTTTTTTTCAAATAAATACTCTCAGCAATTTTTTTTCAAAAAATCACAAAAACTAAGCGAGTTCGAAAAAAAGGTCAGAATGACCTTTTTTGCTACAAAACATTTCCTGTCTTTCATAGTCTTCGAGATATTTCTGAGAAACCACAATGAATTCTGCGATTTCCTTATTCTATTAATCAGTTTTCACATTTTCCTCGCGAGAAACGGAGGCTCTTTCATAAAAAATTAATTCTTGAAATCTTTGGTAATATTAACTGCATGATTCAAGGCATTCACTGGCACTTGAAGTATCTAAACTAACAAAAATCTCAAGTTAAAATAAATATTATACTCTTTCGTAACCCCAGCAATTTAAAAAAGAAACGATTATATATCACACAGTATTCGAAAGAGGTTGGACACGAATCTGGCGGCCATAAGGGCCCCCCGAAATATTTGAATTTTTTCGCCAACATTCTCCTCTACCCTCCATCTTTTATTCGAAAGAAAAAATAAAATTAAGAGCGTCGCCATTCACAGTCATAAGTGTGAGTCCACTGGCCAAGGCACTTTGTCTATTTTAATTGAATCCAAAGAAGATTTATAACCAACAACAGTTGTGCCCTCTTTGGTCGCAAAAAAAATAAGCAAAAAATTATCATTCTTCTGACTCATTCCGCCATATTTTTTTTATTCATCCAAATATTCAATTATCACACGAGCGAAAAATGGCACGAAAAAAATCTTTGAACATAACGGTGAAAATTTTTTGGCCTTTCTCTCTTTTATTTAAGTTTTAAAAATAAACTCAAGCCCATCATTTCAAATATTCACACGGTTCTTCTTGCGCGAGAGGTTTTTCAGAGGGGGGGAGTCAGATTGACGCGACTCTGTTGGGATGAAAGAAGAGACAAGAAAATAAAAACTAAACGTGCTTACCGAGAGGCGAGAGGAGGGTTTTTTTTCAAGAAAACCTTACGGTGTGTGTATATAAAACTGAGAATGGAGGGTGAATAGAGAAAGAGAGAGAGAAGCGCTTGCCTACTCGACGGTAGTCTCTTGGGAGAGGGGGGAAGAATAATATTTTGCCCCCACGATATATAACCGTCTAAATCTCTCCCTGTTTAACTTTTTCTTGAAACAATGTGTTGGAAAAAAAATTATTTCCACAAACATATTTTCTCGAGTTTTTCTGGTGTAATCCAAACACCGTGGAGTCCCTATGTTGGCTGAGCCTTCATCCCGAAAATGAGAAGCCCGGGAAAATTTTATGACGGATTATCTTTGTTATTCTTTGGAGTGTTCGTTCGTATTGTTATTAACAATTTGACAATGTTACGTGAATTGAGAAAAAATTTGTAAAACTGAAAGGAAATTGTTTGTAATGTCATTAAGAAAATTTGGTAACAATTGGCAGTTGATCCCTTATTTTTTTGATGCTGTATCAGAGATGATTTTTTTTTATACTTTTCTGGTTTTTTGAAATAATTTTCGCTCTAGTTAATGAGATCAATTATCAAAATTAAATAAAAATAATTAACGAACAAAAAATATATTCAAAGGCTGAAGACATGATTTTTGAATAGTGTGATCGTTTTTTTTAGAGGAATTAAAGAACGTTCTTTCCAATTATCGGTAATCAATTAAAAAATAATGTACAAATTCTCGTTTTTTTTGTTTTATCGTTCTCTGGGATACTATCTTAATGAAGAAAATTCATAAATAGACTTAGATGTAGTTCAATGAACAATTAGTAAACATTCATCATGTCTCCAGGAAAAGTGATGTGAAAATTCATGAACCTTCTCCGAGTATGCAGAAAAGAAATATAATTATATCTAAGGTTTTTTCATTAAAAAATGAAGAAATCATTTATCCAAACACGAGGATTCTCCTAACGACTATGTCATCCCTAGATATAATTATTGTTGGGATTACAGTGAATGTTAAAAAAATTTCAGAATTTTTACATCATTTCCCACGACAATATTATAAACTTTTATGAATTCCCGATCAAACTATAAATCATAATCATTCTATCAATTATTTTTCTCCTCTAAAAACTCCTCCAGATTCATAACCTTCCTATGATATAAATATGATCCATCCACTTTCATCAATTTTTCACAATATTTTGGAAAATACTGAGAATTTTTTTCTTTCTTCGAAAATTAAAAAAATTAACACTTTCCTTCATCTTCCCTCAATTCGTTCGACATCTTCGCTACGAAACTCAATCATTGAAATAATTATAACTTCTCAACTATGTGAGCTAGAGAAAAATCATTTAAACAAAAATTGTTCGTTTTTTCATAACAAATAAAAAAGCTCTCTTGAATTTTTGTGATATCTCCATTATTAACAAAGTTATGTGCAAAGAACACGAAAGATAGAAGAATAACCGAGATTCTCATCATCGATAACTACGAATTAGCATGAGAAAAACCACGGGGTTTTCCCCATTATATGAAACCCTGACCCATCACTAATTTCCCTCTCTACTTCCTTTCTTCCTAAACTTAATTTTCTCTCTCTCTCTCTCCATCTGTGCCCCTCCATTCAATTTACAACGAGGGTGCAATAAACGACTTTGGAAAAACCCAGGAATAATCGTGTCTATTGTTGTCGAGTGCCCGGATTTACCGGTACCGGTAAAATTTTTGTTGCCTTCCTCTTGCCTCAGCCACTCCACTCGACTCGGGGAAATCCCCGAAGGAACCCTTGAAGACTAAACCACTTCAATTTTAACAATAGGCACAAGAAAGGGGGCGGTACTTGAAAACAATTTCGTTATTTTCGATCCAGCGAAAATAAGAAATTGTACTTTTTTCTGTCTCAGTCACTGTTTCAATGTTTCTCTAAATCTAAGTATTCCGCCTGAATTAATTGCTTGCTTTAATTGTTAATACTTAATTCTTTCTTTTCTTTATTCTTTAGAGATTTGCATTCCATTCACTCTCCACTCGCCACATGCTGAATGCGTGCGAAAGCCGCTCGTGGATCACGTAACTGCATGATGTCGAGCCTCCTCCAATCGTTTGACCTATCAACAAGAAAAATCTGAAATTAAATTACAATTGAACACGGATTTGAGAATAATTACGAAAAATTTGGTAATGAAGTTCATTATTTTTTGGAGAAATTGTGATTTCATTGAAAAGCGGAAATTTTTCGATCTTTTCGATGGATCAAAAGTTTTTCGTGAATTCGTCAACGTCATTAAACTAAAAAAATGATTTTTCTTCGAAAATGAATTGAGAAATGGAGTAATTGATAAATATTATTGTTTCATCCAAGTTTGGATAATTCACTAACTCAATCAACATTGGAATGAGCTATAGACAATAAATGTCAGCTACTTATTACAAACACAAGTGTGCAAAAATCACGATAACCGTTAGTCACGTGGAGTTACTGCGAGTATTTTGGCGCCCCAAAGTTGGCGCTTTTATTTTTTTTACCAAACTAAAAACGTCTAATACTTGTTTGAAAAATGGTTCAATAAAGTTTAAGCAAATAGTCGCGCCTAAGACAATTTACTTTGCCCATAATATTCCCCTCCACCATAAAATAAACCAAGGTAAACACATGAATATTTTCAATTCCTACGTTTCCTTCGTCTCATCACATAAAAATTTGAAGCACCATCCTTGTTATTTCAAGAGTTAAATCATTAAATTTATGCCTTTAAAAACAAAATTCAGTAGCGAAGTGATAAAACGAGATAACGTGGAAAAGATTTTTCATGTTTTTTTAAAATCTGAATTTTCATTTATGGGAGATATCTCGGAAAGTATTGGAGCTAGGGGAATTATCATAGGAAGCTTTTTTGTAGCTTTTTTTTCGCTCTACAAAAAAGGTCTTCATACAAATTTCTATATTTCTCTCTGTTTCCAAGATATTCTCAAAAAACCGTAAATAACGAAATGCGAACGTTTTACCACTCCGAAACATCGACTCAGTTTTCCTCAAATATCTCGAAAAATATCGAACTTAGCGAATTTTTCATTAAACCTTTTTTGTAGCTCTCTCTTCGCTCTATAAAAAAGGTTCCTGGAAAATTTCTCCATCTCCCTCCGTTTCCAAGATACTCCCAAAAAACCAAACTTAAACCTAGAAAAATCAAAATAAGACTCTTACTGTTTTCCTCCATACTGCGATTATCGATCGTCTCGATCGGGCAGCGTGCGATCAATTGATTCAAGAAATCAATATACCTCGTTGCCAATCTGAGTGTCTGTATTTTGCTCAATTTATCACTCGGTAATGTTGGTATTATCTTCCGTAAATTAGTGAAAGCCTCATTCAAACTCTGCGTTCTCTGTCTCTCTCTGACATTGGCCATTACTCTTTGTGTCTGTAATTCCTCGAATGTTCCAGTATTTTTGCGTCTTATTTTGCTCTTCGAGCCATTTGAAGAAGCAATACTCTCGCTCTCCGAATCATTGCCATTGGAGCTGGCTTTCCTCTTTCTCTTGGCGCTTGATTTCCTCATTATTTCACCGCTGTAATTCCTCATTGAGGAGGTAGCCTCTTCATTTTGCGCCATTGTATCGTGAACGATCTCCTGCTGTATACTACGCGGACTCAATTCGTACTCACTCTGTATCGTTGGCTTGTACTCAATCGTCGTATCATTGTTTGCCTCATAAATAGCTAATCTAGGCGAATCGCTCGACGATATTTCGTCGTTTCTGTTACCAGGGGATTGATAAATACCGGAAGTTGGCGATGATGATGGCAGATAAATGTTGTGATCATTCTCGCGGCTTTGGTCAGATAAAAAACCCGGTGAATTACGCTCGTAATCGAACGGCATATCTTTGTCGTAGGGATTAAATTTTTGCTCTTGATTATCTTGATAACGCTTCTCCTCCTCGTAATTATCGTAGAATTGATAGGTATTTGATAGCGGCTGATATACTTGGTGAAGGGGATGATGGTGATGGTGATTGTGGAAACCGGGCAGCGCGCGGTGCTCCGACGGACTGCTCAAGTCCATTAAATTAGTTGGGGAATAACGCTCGTAATGATCTGGTGAATTACTCGCGGAACTTCCCGCACTGTGGGGAATACCGGAACTGTCACCAATGTGATAAAGTTCTTGCACCATACGCTGTACTGGAAGGGCCATTATCGGCTGCTGTGCTTGCATCATAACGCGACTGTCACTCTTCACTGAATTTAAATTGGAAAAAAATAATAATTGTAACGAAAAACACTTGGAGTCTGGGTTGACGGGGTGACGCGCAATAAACGATGCACTTGTTCAGAAGATAACCTGTTGCACTTTCGAGGGCTCTAAAACTTTGGGGAATTTTCAGCAACCTGTGTCTTTACAGTCCAAGACTCTGAAGTCGTCTGATGGTTGACACAAGTACGAAGGTAAACCATTGCCAGGGCTCTGTACCCCGAGATGAGACGCTTGGGGAAACGCCCACTTTGCGGAGGATGGCTCCACCTTCGGTGTTTCAGTTTGTGCCGGTTGGAAGCGCACAGCCAGCCACCCACGCCAATGCGATGGGACCTCGGAGGGAGACGGTGGGCTTCCCCTTCTTCGGACGGAGAGGCTGATGCTTGGGGCGACGTGAGCGTGTGGAAGCAGTGAGGAGGAATATTTATATCTTTTTGGATTTTGGTGTTTTCAGATTGGGTGGTCATTTTTTGGGGATTATCTCGGAAACGGTGGGAGATAGGAGAAAGTTTTCAGGGAGCTTTTTTGTAGAGGAAAATGAGCGCTACAAAAAAGGTCATTACCATAATTGCGCTATCTCGCTTAGTTTCTGCGAAATTTAGCTTTTTATGAAAGAAGTGAGGGATTTTCTGCGATGAATTGCTCAGACGGATTTTGGTTTCCGAGAATTATCTAGGGAAATAAGGGAGATAGGGGAAAAAGTGTGGGGAGCTTTTTTGTAGAGGGAAATGTCGGCTACAAAAAAGGTTTACAAGGAAATTTTGATATCTGTGGTAGATTCCGGAATATTTGGAGTCGAAACGATGGAGATTCGAGGGCGGGAGGGAATTGATGAATTGCATTAATCTGTCAGTCGTTAGTGTTTGTTGTGACAACAATAAATTTGTTTTAGTCGAGAATTTTTACGAGAGTCTCTTGATATATTTAACGTGAATATGCAGAATTTTCACTTTGATCAGTGCAATAATAATGATCGTTATTTATCTATGGTTGGATACGATTGAGGACTCGATATTGGAACTAAGCCAACTCCCTTTTTCGCTCGTCATCGTACTATCAACTCATATGAAAATTACCTCGATTTCTTCTTATTTATAGAAAATTTATTTATATATTTTTTGATTTCTTCTGGGGGAATTTTCAGGTTGAAATAATAAAATTGGGGAAAATCAGTGGTTCAGGTACAAACTTTGAAGAACTGGGGGAGAGTGAATGTGCCACCAGTAAGGCAATTATTACCTGGGCGGCAAAGTGGATACAATAAATGGCGCCCGGTAATTACTCAGGGGGAAAACCCACGAATATTTTCCGTCTCTCTCGTATTTTCCCCAAGTAAATTTCTACGTGGAATTTTGCTGGTATTTGAACATTTATTTCGATCTACGGGTTTTGGGGGATTCGGGAGAGTGGGGCAAAATGGACGATTGATGAGAAAATTTAGGGTAAAATTTCCTAAATTATATTATAAAGGCAAGAAGAATCTTTTTTTGATGAATATCGAGCAGAAAAGAAATTTCCAAAATTCTGGAAAAAAAGTAATAAAAAAAAATTGCAAAATTTTGAAAAAAAATTAAAAAATGGAGAAAAATATAAATTTGAAAAAAAAGAAAATTCTTCTAAAAACACAATTAGAGAAAGAATTTGAAAAACAACAAATTAGGAAATAATGGAATTATCAAAATTTTCAAAAAATCGGACTTCTCAAAAATTAATTTTTAAAAATAATTCCAAAATTTTCAGAAACGATTTTTTTTTCCGAAAATCATGGGGATCCTTTTTAAAAAGGAGAATTTGACCTTCAAAAGAGGTCCTCACTCATTTGGCCTTATCTCTCATATCTTCCGAGATATTCCCAAAAAATGAATATCCTCCAGAAATTCATCCATCTGGAGCGAAAGAGCAGAAAAAATATAACATTTTTTTACTGCCCTCATGGCCGAAAAGGTTTGCACAGGTTTCCACCGTTTGCCTGTGAAAATTCTTCTCCACCATGTGTCGAACACACGGCGACATTTTCGGGCCATAGGTATATATTAAGGTGGTTATATTCTTGCACCTCGACTTGCTATATTCCGAACGTGTCTACCACTTGTGATGGGTCTTATTTGCCACTTTCCAACATGTGTTCTACCAGCAACTTTTATGCGTTTACAGCACCCCCACCCGAAATAATTTTCATTTACAATCGCTTCAACTTTGGCACATGTGTCGAACAGAAAAACTTCCGAGTCGTAACTTTTTTTTTTGCCAAGACGTTAGGGATTTTCGGTGTGAGAAAATTTTCATTTAGTTTCTCAGATAACGAAGTTGATGATTTTTTGAAAAAAAATTGATTGCGTCAAAAAGTGCGGCAAATTTAAACTGGAAAATTGGTAACTTACAATTTATTTTAGAGAAATATTTACTGAGATAATTTAAGAAGATGAAAATGAGTTTTAGTTTTTTTTCTATTATCTCCGAAAATAATGATTCAAATGCGATTGTGTTGTAGCATTCTTCCCGCTCTTTTCGATGGAATTTGATTTTTTTTTTGGAAAAGTCGACATTTTTATTGTGCGAAATTAATTAATTCCGTGAAGTTCATCAATTTTATTCGTTGAAAACAAAAATGTTTGTCAATTGTTTTCATCGTAAACATTCTTTTCTCTTAATCCGTTAAATTTTTGCATTTTGACTTTTAACAAAATCCAGGATTAACGTGATTTTTCGAAAGTTTTAAAACCAGCTACTGTTTAAGTAAATCTTTGGTAGTGTATTTAAGATTAGGATGAGCTCTGGATTTTGCCAAACTTATCTGTCTTCCAATTTCTTTGTTTCAAATTCATTTATTCCTTTATTTTTTTCATCAATCGTTGAAAATTTATTTCTCTTCAAACATTAATTGTCAATAAAATGAAATGAAGGAAAGAAGAAAAAAATGATTTTGGAGGGATGGCAATTGCGTTTTATTGGAGGGGCCTAAGGGGAAGAAGGTAGATGGCACGTGCTACCTGTATTTACGTGAAGGGCTGTATACAAATATTGTTGAGACCAGATTTTGTAACTCCTGGCAAACACATGTGCGCCATACCTCTCGCGATGGAGAATATTCAGCAAACATGTGGATGTTCGGACCCAAATGGTACACCTTTAATGAGATTCAAGTCACGTCGGGTAATCCACTTTGAGACATATGTTATTTTCCTTTTTTTTGGAAATACTTTTAGCAATGTTTTGAATTTAGTAAAGGGGGGGGGGGCGGTGTGCGTTTCTCTTGAATTTCATGCAGTTTTCTGGGGATATCTCAGAATCTAAGGGAGATGAAGGAAAATTGATAGGGAACTTTTTTGTTGATAAAAAAGAAAACTATCAAAAAGGTTTTTACGATTTTTTTTATCTCATAGATTTCGAGATATTTAAGGAGGTCCTTTCGCCGCCAATGTAAAATAAAAAATATTAGATCATA
>JABSMS010019157.1:0-11527 GCA_018902275.1 Aleiodes sp. PSUC_FEM 10030003
TTTAAGCCCGGTATTGCCAGCCCTTGGGAACCGGCCTTGGATACAGCTTGGCCCAAGACTCGCTACCAGGCTTGTATTTGACTTGTATTTTCAGCCTTGGGCATGGACTAGTTTCACCATTGGTTTAAGCTTGGTCCAACCTAGGCTCACCAAGCTTTGGTAAAGCCATGGCTGGTCTAAGCTTGATCCGTTTGTTGAAGCTTGGCACTTCCTACCTGGGTAATTCACGTAAACTATTGCTGTAAACATGATTTACGTTTCTCGAGAAACGGGATTCACGATTCTTCTGAAACGAAATTTTCGTATCTTCGAAAACGTGATTCACATTTCTCCGGAAACCTGAATCAGGTATCTCTGGAAACCTGATTAGTGTTTTAAAGTGCTGTACTTGTTTCTTGGAGCATTCCTCCAAATACAGAATACCGGGTCAATGAATCAGTAGTTGTAATTGATTCTCAAGATGAGTCTTATCTTTGTAGAAATAATTCATATTATTATTTCCAAAATGACCCAGAAAATATTACTTCTTATCGAAAAATTATTGGGATATCTGATTCAGGTTTCCGGAGAAACGTAAATCACATTTCCAAAGATACGGAAATTTCATTTCGAAAGAATCGTAAATTCCGTTTCTCGAGAAACGTAAATCACGTTTCCAGAGAAACGCGAATTAAGTTTCAAAACTACGAAATTCAGGTTCCTTCCAATGCGATTCTCGTAAAATACGTTCCCTTTACTACGCGAATCAGGTATCTTCTTTTTCCGTGTAGAAATTAAAAAATACTATATTTTGATACAAGTGCGACGGGTTTTTTACGAGTGTGAAGGTCGCGGCCGGAAGCGAAACCAAGAGCTGCCAATCACACGAGCTAAAGCACCCTGCCGCACACGTTGTTAGGTCGTGGACTTATTGGACCAGGTGGCGCTTCGCATACTAGATGCCGTAGCACTGATCTGGCGGTGAATCCAAATGCTACTTTTGGGGTATATAGTAATATGAATATATATTCTATCATTATTTGTTTTAACGATGAAATACGAGGCGTGCGTTCTCTGGATGAGGTCACTCATAATCAATTATAAATTTCAGCTGACAGTTTCAATATACTCAACGGATTATAAATACCATAAATTATTAGTGAAAGTTCAATTCTCCTGTCAACAGTTCATATTAAATTTCATCTGGCGAGCCCTTTCAAGAACATTAATAGATCAACACTTCGAACAATGACTCTTTATATTTCACCCATTGCGCTTAACTCATCTAGAGCAACACACGTCACTAACTGCAACTTCAAGTGGGGATGGCTGGCGATGGATGATCGTATCATATTCACGGTTAGCCCTTCCCACCCCTAAGATTTAGTATATAAAGTAGTATAAGACTGTGCGTGCGCATAAAGAAGTGGTGGAAGGAATTCTAGCTTCATATAAGTTAAACGCTAGTTGCCAAGTCAGATCGTTTTTGTATCTTGATATTTAAAGTCCTTGCAACTTCTAAATGTTCCATGTGCTCTCCAGAAGCACTCGTTTCATTATTTATTGACCAGTCAACATAGAAGTAACACCATTGTATCCTACCAATAAAATAGGTCATCGTTGGCTTTGTCCACCCAGACTTCAGGGAAGAACGAATCTATCGACCGAGTTCGCCTTTTGGATTTGGCGCCACTTTGCAAATCTTCCTACTGCCTTCTGGGCGAACGTAATAACATATCGAATAATATTTTTCATCATTCTGTTCGGAAAAGTAACTTTCTGGGCACGATTTGCCTAAAATATGCCTTTTCCACACATTGTGATCAAAAATATCGTTCGATTCTCGTGGAAAAAGCGTTTTTTTGCTGGTGAGATTATATCACACACTTTCGGCTCGTGCTATAACACTTCCTACGAGTCAAAAAACACCATTCCGCACTTGTCTCGAAATATATTATTTCGTAATATATGCTAAATATACAGAAATCAATTGACTTTGATTTAGGATTTAACATTCATAAATGACTAGACATTGGGAGAAGAGCAATTTTTTTCCAAGAATGTTTTTTCTTAGAAATTATTGACGAAAAAATTTCTTGAATTGAAATTGATTCAACTCAGATTCCATATGTGTCTTTAATAGTGAAATCAAATTTTCATGTAAATTTCAATTCAAACATGAAAATTTGAATTCACTATTACATAAAAAATAGTAAATCTGAGTTGAAACAATTTCAATTCCAGAATGTTTTTCGTCAATAATTTCTGAGTAGAAATATTTTTCAGAAAAATTAGTTTTTCTCTCAGTGTACTATGGGCCTGTTAGGTGGACTTGCTAAAGGCTACCCCGATTATGCAATCACAGCGCAGTTACAGAGTAATGAATGCTTTTCTCTCTATTTCCACGCTCTACGCTCTCTTTTTCTCTCACTCCGTTTGTTGTGCTCCCCTTCATTCATCGGTTTTCATATTTATTTTAAACTCGATGCATTTTTTACGCTCCGAATATTGCTGCTGAGAGTCCCCGCAAAAGGATGCAATGTGTTACATTTCTCACGGCTTTTAGAATCAATGAGCGAGTTGGATAGGGAACTTTATTTGAATTCAAATCCTGAATCTTCCAGCAGTTCACCGAAGTTGAAGTATTTATAGACGAATACACGTGACTATTTTCAGGGTTCAGGGCAAATAGTTCAACGTATTTGACCTTGTTTTCTAGTTTCGTGAAGAATTTCAACTGAGAGACATTTTAAAGAGGGTTTGGCAAATTGAGAGATGAGTAGAGATGGTGCTATGGGAAATAACATCCCTTAGTGTTAGCAAAACTTTTCCATTTCAAAAGTTGAATTTGAGATTCTTCATTTCATAAACAGTGTTTTATAATTTTATGATTGTAAAACAGAAAAAGCCAGCGTTTTCCACACAATGATGAAAATTTAAATTTCATTTTCATGCAGATAAAAAAGGTATTTTGCATAATACGAATGAACACGAATGATAAGTCTTTATTTTGAAAAAGTTCTTTTCAACATCGAGCATATGTATCAAATCTACATGCTTCAAACCCCATATAGTATTGAAATGCATTTCTCTGACTGCGTGAATTCTTCTATTTTGCTTCCCATTTTTCGGCATAAAAAGTAACAAAAGATTCGGCTCAAAAGATTCCATTGTAACAAAGAAAAACAGAACAAAAGAAAAATGATTAATTATTAACATGGAAAAAATAAAAGGAAAAAAAATTATCTCACTAGCCAACGGTCACGAAAGCCCACTCGCAGTAAGAACTCTCATGTGAAACGAGTATACACACCCAAGAGAGTTAATGTAAGCAGTACTTTTCAATGTAGGACACGGTTGGGGCCTCCACTACGCATACACTGCGAGAGCGAGGAATAAAATGGACAGGTAGAGAGGGATAGAAAATCAGAGTGAGAGTATGGAAAAAATTAAGTACGTTAGATTTGCAAATATACATATAGCAGATGCAGGCGGTGACCGAGATTGCCTCCGTTGCCTGCTTCTTATACTCTAGCTTGTGCGCAAAGGTCAAAGGGAGCTCTTATTCTTTTAATTAGACGTGTGGGTCAACAGTTTCACAGTTTTTTTCATTCACTATTGTTTTAATGGATAATTGCTTCAACAGTGCAATCGACCTTGGAATACCAGCAGACAGTCCCAACTTGGTCCTTCTCTTCTTCGTATCGCAGCTTTTCCTGAGGGAGCTTTATAAGTGCAAGAATCTTATACGTATTGTGCCAATGGATATGTCAGGATATTACGGTAATTAAAAGAAATTATTTGATCATTACTATTCTCTCATGTACAGTAGACTCTCGCAACTTATCCTTGTTTCCCCTAATTCCTTCTTGCGTAGCTCGAATACTTCAACCACCACTAAAGGTGAGTCCACAATAACGTGCGTTGGCTAGGCAAAGCGAAGCAACGCAAAGCAGAGCAAAGCAACGCGAAGCTTTCTCATTAACCTATCTATCAAATCTACATTCATAACTCTTATGATGAAAAAAAATACTTACTGTTATAAATTTGATTTGCGTGAGTCTTTAAAAATAAACTACCATGAGAAAAACTTCATTCCCAAGTTGGATTTCGAATCTGATAAATCGGATAATATTTTGCTTTGCGTCGCTTCACGTAGCCGTTGCATGTTATTGTAGACTCACCTTGAGCGCCGCATCAATGCTCCCCTTGTTTTTTAATTGAAGGAATAAAATTCTATCGGTTCCCATTAATTTCTGAGAATGAAAGTCAGAGCAACGCCAGGATGGAGACTCCAGTGGCGAACAGCTTGCGAGAGTCGACTATAAATCATTTTCATTCGCTTGTATGTGAGCATCGATGATAGGGACTTGAATCTCTAGATATGCGTCAAAATCTGAACATTTATTCGACGTTTCAGTTCCATGTTTTCATTTGATAATTCATTCAGCTGCATGAAATCCATTCTGTCGTCTCAAATATTTAGACGGAGAGAAAAGTAGTTGAAAAATTGCGCCACTAGGAAACTTGCAGATCAAAGTTGCAGATCGGACTACTTCATCGGAAGTAATTGAAGAAGCGCCGAAAATTGGATAATTTGCACTTCAATTATTTCTTGGAAAGAAAATTTTCCATCAACTTCCAAATTAAAATTCTTGCCTCTTTTCTCTCCGTGGTATGACACTATTTGACACTGGTGAGATCTAACCAGGACAAAAAGTCTTGATCAGTTCCGAAATACGCCCTCATGAGGGTGTCAAAAACACGACATTAAATAATCGAAAAAAAAAAATTTAATAATATAAAACGGACAAATATTGAGCGCCAACAAATTTAACAGAGATGAGGAGATTAAATAAAAAAATTTTGATCGTACACCGAGAAGAAAAAATGATCATTGGTGCTATAAAAACGAAGTAGAGAAAGACCTTGACAATAAATTGGTCTCCTAAACGACAAACTTTGTGAACCGACCGAGTTGTGAACTAAACTGTACGCATTTTAATGGCTCTACCAGTTGAAACTTTAACCAATGAAATATGCTGTCACTAATTTTTGTGTAGGAAATTTCGTAGTGTACAAAAAAGTCTGTACGCATTTCTACTTCACTCCCTTTCGTTTCCCCGAGAGAAGCTATTAAAGGTCGGAAAATAATTTCCTGGAGCATCGACCTTTATTCGCCTCCTCAGGGGAAATGAAGGGTGATTGAACAAAAATGTATAAACTTTTTTTTTAACTATAGAAGTCTCTAGAAAAAATAGACGATGGTATATTTCTGAAGCTAATAGTTTAGATGGTAGATCTATCCAAATAGGTCCAATTTGTAATCCAATCCGTTCACGGATTTCGTCGTTTATGATCATTATCTATGGAATTTGGCACCATCACCGTCATTTAGTCCGTGCTAGCTTGGTATAGCTGTGATTACCACACATAGAGTTTATTTTTATTTTCACTATATGACTTTTGTTTATGAGCATGCATCATTTCTCTCAATGCAGGATGAAAGCGGACAGTCAGGATTATTGAAAAAAATTCCCTCAAAAATTTATTAAAACTAATTAGGACATATATACCCTGTCAATATCAGAAGGAAAGTAGAGAATAGGGTGGAATCGAATGCGTTTATTCATATGAATAGTCCAGAACAAACAATGAACTCAATACTCGTGAATTAATTCCATTTGAAAGCTTATAGATTCAATTTTCCAATAGTGTCGAGTCGATTACATTTCCTTCTCTGGTTTTGGAGGCATTCATGAATAGAAAATGTGCACTTTACCTATCACCTTACCATAGTAATATTATCGCATAGATTTCATTAGATTGGAATGAGCGAATTCGCGCAAAATAGATGAAGAAATAGAACGGACTTTTTGTTGAAGATTTTTTCCGGAGTTTAGTAAATCAATGTTTTTTTAACAGAGAATGCTTGAAACTATTAGATTTTCTATTTTTGCAAGAGTGCCGCGTTTCTCGCTAAAGACAAATCCGTACTGTTTTAAAAGGATATTTTTCGAAAAAAATAAACTACTTTCTTTCACAGAAAGAAAAGTTCACTCAATCCGACTATTTCTTCTCTCCACCGTGGTATTTGTGTTACCCGCAAACCTGATTACATATACTCTAGTACATAGAAGCGTGGAGCGTCTGCGCACACTAAACTTTTTCACGTTCAATCTCGTGCCGCGCTTTTCTAACTTACTTTTTCGACAGCGAACGAACTCAAACACAAACTCTGTAATCGAGAACAGTGCATTGAGGAATAATTTGCAAATAGGTCAGTTGAGATGTAGAGATGACTAGCAAATAGAATCATTCTTGTTACATACTAGGAATTCGAAAAATCGACTGATACCTAATGTGTCTTTCAGAAGTACCGTTAATTCTTACATGTATAATGATATTGTAAGATTTCACGAATGCCGTAACGCAGCGAACTCGTACGTCGAAATTCTATTCAACTATCAAAACAAAGTCCGTGATCTCAATTGCTTTGGAATTGTAATTTTCATAAATTGTTATAATCCTAGATATATAAATAAATCCCATATATATAATCCCATATATATAAAAGAGATGAAATCGATTATCGAATTGAAATGATTAATCGATTACTCGAATTAAATAATCGAAATCGTTAATATAGTCGATAATAGCCGAGAAGTATAACTCGATAATAATCTTTTGCGTTCAACCTCTTTGCGTTTTGCTTACATGAAAATATTATCCACATTACCAAAATTGTCTCTTCATATTAAAAAAATTGGCGCAATGATTTTCTCGAAGTATGCCATAATAACGATGTTTGAAAATTGCCATCACCGTAATGCAAGCGCGCTACGCGCGCTTTTAATTGCTAGTCCCATACATATAAAAGAGATGAAATCGATTATCGAATGGGAATGATTAATCGATTACTCGAATTAAGTAATCGAAATCGTTAATATAGTCGATATAATAGTCGAAAAGTATAACTCGATAATCCTTTGCGTTTAACCTCTTTGTGGTTTGTTTAGATGAAAATATTATCCACATTAATAAAAGTTGTCGCTTCATACACTGAGGGAAATTTCAGAACTCTGGAGCTATAAAATATGAGTAGGAAAAGACCTTGACTCTAAATATTTGAGCTCTAGCTATCTGGTAGTTAGTAAAAATTATTTTGCTGCCAACGAAAATTCTGGGTTCAGTTCAACGTTACTAAATAGTTCTTCTGGCCAAATTCTTCTCGCCAAATTCTCTATAATAGTCGCAGTGGTATCGCTCTACCATACTCTCCTTCGCGGTACGACTTAGGTTTGGACGATTCTCCTGAAGAATCGTATAAAAAAATAACAAAAATTTGAATTAATTTATAGTTTTGGCGATTTTTTCAGCTTCCACCTACCGCCCACCACCACCCTATCCATTCAACCTACCTACTATCTACCTAGTACATGTAACGAATTCCTGAAGCTAGTGAAAAACGCAATTTTGAACGCAACGAGAGAGATTCGAACCTAGGAAAGTCGGGACGCAAAGCCAGACACGCTACCGATTGAGCCACGCATAACTCTAGAAAGAATAAGTTTTTATCTCGCGCATATAGAGTGGATCAATTTCCTATATGTTCTTAAATGACTCAGGGATATGTCTAGTCTTTTTTAAAAATGAATTCTTTCAATGTTAACGATGTTAAGTTAATTAAGATAGCTAACGTTAACTCTCTTTTCTTTTGTCTGACAGAGGGATAGATAAAACCGAAGTTTCTGCTATTTAAAAAAAATTACAAGCAATAACTTTCAAGAAATTAAATGAACAAAAGTTCTTTTATACGCTCTTACGGAAATCAACTTCAAATTGCAATTCTTCACCTGGATCACATCAAAATTTCTTCAAAAACTAGAGGACAATGTGAAAAAGTACTCTCTAATTAGTAATTGAAAGAAAATCCAAAGGATCCAACTACATAACGAAAATATTTTACATAGTGAGCTCCATATAATCCCACATAGGCGCATAGATTTAATCCATCTTCTTCATTTTATCTCCCCATAATGATAATGGTTTGGTAGATTGGGATCATGATTTACTTGAAATAGATTGCTTCAATAGTTCCAAACCTCAAGAAAATTATAATTTTGATCGAAATTTTACAGGAATGGACGTCAATTTTCTTTTTTGACGTTGAAAATTAATCTCACTTGATGGGTAAAAAATACGAATTTCTTCGAATTTTCATTCAATTCACTTGAATAATTTGAAATTCAGAATTAGAAAATGAATGGTGGATTGAAAAAAAATCGAAATATTATTCTGTCCGCTGCTATAAATTCATGTGTTGAGTACCATGTCAGGTGCAGAATTTCTCATGATATAAAGGAGAAATATTGACATTTCTACGATAGCAATATATGGGGGGCATTCCACATCAAATCGACCACTTTGAAACCCGACCCCTTCAGATTTGGCTGAAAATTTTTTATTGTTTTCTACCTGTCGGAAACCATTTCTCAGAATTTTTTCAAATTTTTTTACCCACCCAAAGAAAAGTTATGAATTTCTGAAAAAAATGACATATTGAGACGTTTTTTTTTAATTTCTGGTTTTTAAATGTACTTTCCGAAAAAAAATACAAGACGATTATTTGAGCCGATTTTCATGGTTATTTTTCAGATTCTTGGAAAAAATCAAAAATTTCTCGATGATTACTAAAGCCGAGAAGTTCGTACTTAATTTTGTCCCGCGAAAGTTGCTAGGTAACGGTCCAATTCGCATATTCCGCAAAAATCATAACCCACGTGTATGTGACATTCAGAACCGATATTCACGACTTAGGCAGAGGAGATATTTGGGACAATTTGTGATCTTTGGCCGAGTGAATCAGGTAAATGAATCCATGTAATTTTTTGAGAGTATTTTGAATAAGAAATGTTGATAGTGAAGAATGAGAATAGTACGTGAGAATTTTCGAATGAACAGATCAATGTGATCGAGCGATGCGAAAGCTATTATGCTGTGACATTGTCCATCTTTGGAAAAATTTGCCTCTTCACTTTGAATTTTCATTTTGCTACCGAATTGAACCTGAAGAATATATGTTTATTTTCAGATTCCAAAGTTTCCCCCACGCAACTTAATGATATTCTTTCCTTCCAATTTTTTGGTGGATCCTCAATTTCCTGACGGTTAGCATGTCTCATGTTTCATCGAACAACCAAAAAGTAAGATTTAATATGCCAACAAGATTGTTTAAAGTCATTGTCTTAGACGCCGGAATATCTTTTCAACCATCAAAGCAGATAATTTGACAAATATCGCAAAAACGGTTGGGTGTTCGGAGAATTATTAGAAAACTTTTTCTGTAGCACATGAAATTCTCTACAAGAAAGGTCCTTTGCCTATTTCCTCCAAGCCTACTAGTTCCACAGATTTTGGCAAATTAATCTACATATGATTTTCTTAAAAACTTCGTTCATTCTTCCATTCTTTCAATATCTCAGAAATAATTCGTCTTACGGTAATTTACTTAGAGAGCTATTTTGTAGTATATCAAATTCTCTACGGAAAAGGTCTCTTTATATTTTCCTGTAAGCCCACTCCTTTCGGGAATTTTAATCTACGTAGTATATATTTTTTTACTTCCTCTCATTCCTATTATTTTTTTAATATTTCGAAAACTATTGGACCTACAGGAATGTATCAGCAGACTTTTTTGTAGCCTACGGAATTCTCTACGAAAAAAATCTCTTGACATTTTTCTCTAAACCCACTGGTTCCGAAGATTTTAGAACAACAATCAACATATGATTTTCTCAAAAACCTCCTTTTATTTTTATTATCATCGCAATATCGCAAAAACTATCGATCTTCCGGAAATTCATCACGAGACTCAGTTTGTAGCCTATAAAATCCTCCATAAAAAAGCTCTTGCCATTTTCCTCTAAGCCCAGTAGTTTTGGAGATTTTCGAAAAAAAAACTACTTTGTATATCTTTTGCTAATTTCCTCCTTTTATTTCTACTATTTTTTTAATATCTGAGAAACTATTAGATTCACGGAAAATTATCAAGAGACTTCTTTAGTCGGCTATGAAATTCTCTATAGAAAAGGTCGATTGACATTTTCAGCTGCGCCCACCGGTTCCGAGGATTTTGGTTGAATAGTGTGTATATAATTTTCTTCATTATCTCCTTGTATTTGTATTCTTACACTATTTCAAAAACTTTTGGTCTCACAGAAATGTATTCAGAGATCTATTCTGTAGCCTATAAAATTCTCTACAAATGATATCTATTAACATTTTTCTGTAAACCCGCTCGTTTCAGAGTTTTCGGAGAAATAAGCTACGTAATATGTTTTTTTTCTCATCACCTCCTTTTACTTTTATAATTTCTTTAATATCTCGGAAACTATTGGGCTTATAAGAATTTATGGAGAGATTTTTTTGTAGCCTATGAAATTTTCGACAAAAAAAATCCCCTAGATTTTTTTTTAACCCCACTGGTTCCAAATATTTTGGCTAAATATTATGTATATGATTGTCTTAATTACTTCCTTTCATTTTTATGATTCTCTCAATATCTCAGAAACTATTGGGTTTACGAGATTTTATCATGAGACTTTTTTTGTAGCTTATAAAATTTACTACAAAAAAGGTCCCCTGATTTTTTTTTTCAGAGCCCGCTTGTTTCCACAATTATGGAAAAATAATCTACGCAGTATATTTTTTTTTTTATCTCCTTTCATTTCTATTATTCTGTCAACATCTCAGAAAGTATCAGGCTTATGAGAATTTAGTGGCCAACGTTTTTTGTAACCCATAGAATTAATTGCAAATAAGATCGCTTGACATTTTCCTCGAAACCTATTGATTCTGACGATTATGGAAAGATAATCTATGTAGTATAATTTTTTTTATTATCTCCTTTCATTTTGTCAATATCTCAAGAATGATTGAATTTACGAGATTTTATCAAGGGACTTTTTTTGTAGCTTAAGAAATTCTCTACAAAAAGGTTTACTCGATATTTTCCCCTTAACCTACTGGTCCTGACGATTATGGAAAAATAATCGACATAGTATAGTTGTTTCAGTTGCTTTCTTCTATTCCATCCATTCTGGCAGTCTCAGAAGCTATGAGGCTTACAAAAAATTATTGGACCTTCTTTACTTACCATAGAATCATCTACAAAGAAGTTCACTAGATATTTTCTTCTAGCCTACGGGCTCCGAAGGTTTTGAGAAAGCAATCTAGGCAATGTTTAAAATTATTTCCTTTTATTTCTATCATTCTTTTAATATCTGGAAAACGATTGGGATAACGGGATTTTATCTACAAAGTTTTTGTGTAGCTTAAGAAATTCTCTACGAAAAAGGGCCCTTGAAATTTTCGTCCAAGCCCACTGGGTCTGACGATTACGAAAATATAATCTACGTAGTAGATTCTTTTTTTTATTACTTCTCGTCACGTATAAAAATTTCCATGACAATGGTTATGACAATGTCATAACAATTGTTATGGCATTGTCATAATAATTGTCACGGCAATTGTCATGACATTGTCA
>JABSMS010019168.1:0-11520 GCA_018902275.1 Aleiodes sp. PSUC_FEM 10030003
TATATATTATACTTCGTTCTTTTGCCATTCGTTTCGCGTTTTCCACCGAGTCAAATTGACGACGTTCTGGTTATTTAAACGTTTTAATACGGTAATTAAACGTTGATGATTTTTCAGAAAATCCATTTAACGCGTGAAGTATTTTCAGTTGATAACTTCTTTTTTTTTTCAATCATATCTACTTGGTTGAGTTTATCAGATATTATAAAAATTTAGTTTTAAGAGGTAATGGAGTTGATGGATTCTTAAAATTTTGTCACTTTTTATTGAAGAGAACGGGAAATTTACGATGGAAATTGATATAATTAAAGTTATTTTGGTTCCGTGATTTTTGAATGTATTAGAACATTTTGTTTCAGCGTTGTTATTTTATGACATGATTTCGAAAACTGCTGATGTTCAATTTCAAATATGATTCTGAAAATTCTATTTATTTCTTCGTTAGAACAGTTGAAGTTGATATTTCGTAGTCTCACTGATTTTTTTTCCTAAAAAATAATAATTCATCCCCTGTTCTGTCTCGCAAATAAAAAAAAAATATATTAGGTTCCATATCTTTTGTCTCATTCTTTTCTTTTCCTCGTACCACAACAGAAAAAAGATGATTTCTCTCTGATTACATTTCAGTATCATCTTTCCCTCCCCGTAATGCCAATCTCTGCTATCACTCAATGTAACACTTGACTAATTTACCAGACACTCGTTACACATTTATTTACGATAATATCACTAAAACATATACAAGACAGCCAACAGCATCCAACTGTACAATGAACAATGGGTACTATTGATAAATGTAAATTGTTATCTAATCGATGCAAAACGTGGTACACGAGACCCACGCACATTATATTTTTTTATTTCATCTCATTTTGAAAATAACAAAGCACGAGTAAAAAAAAAGAAATAACACATGAAATATTCATCAATGCATTTTGAAACGGTGTTTTCTAGTCTTGTACAATGAGAAAAAAATTATTATTATCGAAGAAATCGTATTTGCATTGAGGAAAACAAGACTGATAATCATCAACACCAGCTAATTTTGAATTGAATACAGAGGTGATGAGGAGTCCCAGCTATCATTATTTTTTGATAATGTAAAAAAAGCTTCAGATCAAGAATACTTTTGATTCGGCGGAATTGTTTTTTTTTTAAGTAGTTAGCCATATTTTAACACGAACTTCTGCTCGATGATATGGCTCTATACTAATGATTCAATACAAACTTGAAATTTGTCCTTCAATTAACTCATTGATTAATATCAAAACTCTCATCTCAAATTTGAATAATCAACAGATTCACCTGCTATTGAGTATATCCATTATTGAAATCAAGAATGAGATCATCAATAAATAATGAAATGAAATAAATAATGAAAATTGGTTCATTCCATTCTTGACATGTTCAGTTTGAATAACGCGTCATTAATTCAATAATTTCTTTTCCTGGGAAAAATTATTCTTTTCCTCAGTGTAGTTTCACTTAACAAAACATTTATCATCATTTCTTTCATTAGAAATGTAATACAAGCATTACAGTTACGTAAATCTTGAGAATGTGTAGATTGATGAATTTATATTATACTCATAAGCGTTATTTCTCTCTATTTGCTATTATTTTGGATCTCAAGATCATTAGGGAGCAGTTGGTCAATGTCACTACTGCACCATATCACTTGAGTATTTTAGGGGATGAAGAGTGCCGGAGATAGGAGGGGAGAGTGGAAGGTTATGTGTGACAGGGGCAAATTAGCAGAGAGCATCTCATCTCGGGTCGCATCTGGACTATGGCAGTGGCCCCAATTCATGTCCAGTGATTTAGCACACAGCCATACGCATGCCCTCTGTCGGGTTCATTACGAAATTACACGTTAATCACTCTTGTCCTGGCATTACAACGTACCTCATCTTCCGTATTATTTTTTTCCCACTTTTAATCATTTATCTCATTTGTTTTTCAGTAGCGTACTCACACATGCCCGCACAGAAGTTAGCGGTTCATTTCAATGTTTAATCCTCATCAATATTTTACGGTTTGGAAAGTTTACGACATTGATGAAGAGATGGCTCAGTTCATTTTGGAAAAATCATCGCTTCCCTATTGCCTCGGTTTTATGCGTACACACAACTGACGATCGTTAGTGGCAATGAGAAAATTCTACCGTTAGATATGAAATTAAGAGAATCCAAAGATGAAACTATCATTAGAGGTCTTGTAGAGAGGATATATATGGGACGCTAAGTTTTTTGGAATAAAGAAGACATTTAAAGTATTAATGATATGAGGAAGAGAGAGAGGGGAGAATGGTTGCATGAAAATTTATTGCCCAAGAGAGCGGGTTTAACTGGAATCCGTTATTACTCTTGTCGTGAGTCATGTTGCCCGCTTAGTTTTTAACATTCGAGTTATTAGAATTGTCATTTGGAAATTGAATCTAGATTTGACTGGATGATATTACCTAATTGATGCGTTAATTTTTTGATTAATCATTACCATAGGGTCGTGTGAACATTTTTTGTTTTTATAATTAGTTGAGGAATTCTTTGAGACTGATTCAGTCGCTATTAAGGTTCCATGTAATAATCTAACTACGACCAAATAATAACGACGAAAGATCAACGAGAGAATAACTCCAAAAAAAAATTCACGACAAAATAACCATAAAAATAATACACTCATTCGAATAGAAGAGAAATAGAAGCAGAATTGCATCGTCTTCAAATTTTAATATTAGATATATTATGCACTTCATTATTTATAGTCTAATTTTCAAGCAAATCTTAATATTTGTCAATCGCGAGGCAACTACCTTAAAAGTTATTTCAAATGACCGTCTCTCCCGCGTGGCCGTCTCACCCGGAATTACCCTATTCAATAGTATGAAAATTATTATTTGATTCTAAACATTATAGAAAGAGCATCTGAAAAGTTTCAATTTAATATTCTTAGCCTATTATTCGATATTTACATTTTTGTACAAAGTGCGGCGCCACGTTCATAGCGCGAGTTCTCAAGAGTTAACACGAACTCTTATGACGAAATTTCACTTCTGTAACCAAAATGCACTGAAAATTTTTGATGATTTTTTTAAATTATGAACGAATAAAAAATTTGATCCATATCTTTTTTTCCGTTTTTCTGTCAAGAATAGAACTTTTCATCCTCTTCCGTCCTGGGAATAATATTTATTGAGCATTGATTGGAATAAACTCGTAATATTCCTAAATTTATAAATTATTGTCGCTGTTACTTTGAGCCGAGATGTCCAAAACCATCTAGAACAAGAAAATATGAGAAATTAGACATTCTTCATTATGTGAATACCTCAGAAACGATGAGATTCACGATATTATATCAAGAGCCTTTTTTATAACCGGAAAAATCCTGCACAAGGAAAGTCTTTCAGAAATTTCTTCCACGCTTACTAGTTTGAAAGATAACCTGCATGTGATATGTCAACTCATCGCAGTTCACCACTTAACTACTGAATTCATTGTATTAATTTAAGAATGACGCAAGAAATCAGAAATTTTGAAATTTTTGATTGAATTTTTTTTCATTCTTCATCGAAAAATATATTCATTGAATAAAATATTTGAATTACATCTGTTCAGTCAATTCAAAACAGTTTTTTCCTCGAAAGTTCAACAGTTATCGTAATAATAAAATTTACGTACAGAACGAAAAAGAAAGAAACAAATGACGAATAATGAAATACGCACGAGTGTTGATGGGACTTGAAACATTGGACTCAGTGGTATTCAATGCTAATGAGAATTGTTCTCTATTATGTATAACCTACGGAATTCAGCATGTTGTTGACGCTCGTATAGTGTCGTATAATTCCTCATGGAAAATACTGAAGTGTTTTAGAGTTAGCACGAGAGAGGAATGAGAGGATAGCTCATACGGCCGAAGGGCGAATGGCAAATAGCTAGCATGGGTGGGGATGAACAGGGGGGAATACCCTACCACGCACAGTACAGGAGTATTAGCATATTAATTTCGGGAGACTGTGGCACGCAGATAAAGCATCTTAGGTAGCGAACTTTAGTGATGAATCAAGCTCATACCCAGTGGCAATTATTCCAGTAGAAATGCCAGGGCAGACGATCACTGAATTTACTGGAAGAATGATACTGATTCAATAGTTGTTTTTCAATTATGGAGATTTTGAACTGGTGTTAACACATCTTTCGGTGGGAAACGGGAGATTCCGAGGTTGTAACCGAGGAAAATCTAATAGAGTTAATCGATAATTGAGCCACAGAAAAAAGTCCCAAATCAAAACGAATTACGGCTGGTTTCAAGACTATCTATATTGTCGATGAAAATCTTTCATCTGGGGCTTGATTCAAGCCGGAGAAAGGCATGATTTAAGCTGACCAACGCCGAATTGGGATTGGAAACATCATTCAGTGTCAGCCTACATAGCATTGCTTTTACGCTATTTCAATCGGCCCATTCAAAAAAACATATAAGGCCGACATATATCGGCAAGTATATGCAAGAAATGAGCAGTCATGGCTCATATATGGCTGCAAAATGATATATATGAAGCAATTCGTTTCATATATTTCATTGGATATACTTGAGAACATATCGTTACCATACATGATTCTATTTATGTTATAAGACTGATCCATTGATATGTGTTCAGTGATTATTTAATAATATGGTCAGTAGTATTGGCAATCATATATTATCATATGTAGCTACATATATGATGCCCCATATTTTGTAGAAAAAGATAATATATTTCAGGAGGTAGGAAAGATCATCCAGTTTTTCCTCACGCGTTTCGAACACCATTTCCCAAGGATGATGAAAAATGATGTATTTATCTCTATATATATATCTACATGCATATATTATCTGACGTATACTGTCAAATATATCATAGCATGCTTATCCATATATGTATGAATATATTTTCTTCTACACGGAGAGAAATTTCCAGGAAAAATTAGCGAAATGTCTTGGTAGAAATTACTGAAACTTACGGAATCGAGAGACATTTTGTGATGTATGCAAAATATTGAAAAATTAGGTGATGGTTTTTGACAAGAGCTCATCAAAAAGTCACAGTACATAAAAAATGGCGCTGTTGGCGCGTCAAAAATTGCTGAACCATGTTCGTCAAAAATTTCGCGTGAATTCATGAATTTTTCATCTGTGTTCATTAGTTTCTCGTCGATTCTTATTATTTTTTTGTACACCTAGTGGAATGTCCCGCGTTTGCTAGGAAAGTTCGGTGCTTTTTCCTGGGAATTTCTCTCCGTGTACTAAAAATATATTTTATACCATATATGGCATTGTTGTGCAGGGGGATGTATATTTTTCAAAAATGTAATCGGTTTCATTTCACTCAGTATTGGAGAAAGCTCAATTGAAGCCTATCGGGAGGCGTGAATCAAGTCTTTTCCCAGCTTGAATCACGCCGAAAGAGGCAAGAGGGACAAAGGAATTTCGTGAACAGCTTGGAAACTTTTAGTTGAATGACACTATTGGTGAAGCCATGTTTAGATCAAAGGAAATCAGTTAGTTTGGCCACCGTGACTTTGGTCCTTAATTTGTACGAAATTTCTGGAAATCTGAAGGAAGTAGTGAAATTTTTCTGGGTACCTTCATAGAAGTTTGTAGCAGCCGTCATGATGGAAGCATACGAACAAGGAGAGGAGCCGAGACATTTGCGCGCGGTAGAGGACTGATGAACATGACGTCATCCGCACTATCTCGCCCATATTTTATTCTTCTCTCACTGATTAATTCACCTATTTCTCGTATTACCTTTTGTATTACATTCGTGCATCACACGATATCCTTAAATACAAGATTTATATTCAGTTTAATCTTGTTGATCAGAGAGAACACATCTTCCGAATTGCTTTACTTCTGTATACATTTCATTCTCCGGTAAACGCGATAACAATCAACTGCGATTAAGTTATTGATGATATTTGTTAGTGATTGTTATTCATTTCTCGATCACTATAAGCTCTGATTTTACATGACAAAAACGGTTATTACAGTGATTTTTGTATCTCGATTATTTATCAAGATATTTCATAAAAACTGATGACGACATATTGCCAATTCATTGATTCTCTATAACTCAACGCCGAGACCATGATGCGCACTTGATATGAGAGATGCATCTCTGAATGTTCAAGAATAATCCCGCGAAAATTTCAACTAATGCTGGTGTTCCTCTGGGAAGGGAATTATTGAGGCAAAATCAACCATGTTATCGAACTTTTCGAAAACTTCCTGCGCCACAAGAATTTCTCCAATTTTAAGAATCCATCAACTTTTCTATCAATGAGAAGAAAATATTTAGCGATAAATTTTTTTTGGGTCCAATTATTTGTTCATGTTATCAAAAGATTTGAAACATTTTTATGTTAACAAAAATGAAATATAAGAATCCTTGATATTCTGTCGACTATCGTTTGGCAAAGCTACCGTACTCGAGATGATTTACATCGAGATAGTATAGTTGTGGGAATATAGAAGTTTTCTCTCTCAAGTACTCGAGTGAGTGAGTACGAATTCAGCGCCGTTGTCATTATGGTAATGGTCGAGCGAGCACTTCGGCGTGGCATATACAGAGTGCAATAGACAGAAAGAGTGGAGAAGAAGTAGAGTTAAGTGAATGGAAGAGAGAGAAATGGGGATTGACGAGAAGAAGGAGGTGGAATGGTAAAAAACAGAGTGGGACAAGGGTGGTGTATGGGAGCGAAGAGAGGGCACAGTGAGATAGAAACGAGAAAGCCCTCGAAAGAAGAGGAAGAGAGAGAGGAAAGAGAATGGTAGATGATACTTTGACGAGTAGGCGCTCTCCCTCGATGGATGGACGGATGGATAGCCCGTTTGGTGTATCGATTCCGTGGCGTTGGTCGAAGTGCCGTGTTACCGCTTCCGGATAACTTTCACGGGGCGTCGCATCTCTTCCCCTTCCCATCTCTGTTACCCTATTCCCCACTACTTTTCATTTACATATGTGGATACTGTTATAATTTTCACGATATGTGTTGAAGCGGGAAATAGAATTTCCAATGGCATTCAAACGTATGACGTCTGCTCTCATGACAAGTAAACGAAAATTATTTTGTGGGCATATACGATATAATTTTCATTCTATACTATCATGTTCATGGAATCTCATATGTATTTCCGCATTATATTTCATACGGATCAATAAACTGGTAAATTATTTTGAATCAGTAATTTTAATTGGTGGTTCATTTAATAATTCATTAATGAAGTGAATTTTTTTTGTAGTTCTTAAAATTTTCTTCAAAGTCATCTAATATTTTTTTGTAGACAGCTGTTTTGATTCACAATATAATCTCCACGATATTTTTTAATCGTGTCTATTCATTCCTTCATTACTTTTTTTTGTGGTTAGGAACGTGAGAAATCAATTTTTTTGGTAAAGAATTGTTGTTAGTTGTATTACGGTATTCTCGAAAAGTCGTCTCGTGTATGCCCTAATTGAATCATCTCCTAATTCAGTAATCACCTTAGGAAACGTTTTCATTCAATTCTTCTTTCATTGTGAATTTATACTATGCAAAATAGAGCCAGGATAATTAAAAATTTAAACACAAATGAACATAATTCATACCGTAAATACTTCTATCATCGCGGAATAATCTTAATCTATTTACTACCCACGTACAAAAACATTTTCTTCTCCTCTTTAAAACCTTCATCTCTACAAAACTTTAGTTCGAAACGCTCGCGCGTACTGAATGCGCCCTGCTTTTATCAAGCTCATATTTCATCGCGACTGCGTCCGTTTATGAGAGCGGATAAGAAATTAACTTTTTCACTAATTAACTCCCTTGGTACTGCTAACGAACCATGGCGAAACGCATAGTTCTGTCATCCGCGGCCATCTAGTAACCCATTGTCTTATTCTTTTTCCTCCTCAAATTCCTTTTTCGAATCTATTTTTCAGCATTTTCGTTGAAACTCATGATGAGTTTCTTGGTGGTAATCATAAACGAAGTTCAATGATGATCGATCAATAGATAGATTCATTGAAATATTTTTGCATTTGAAAAATTTTGATTTAACGTAATAAATTTTAAAATATCATAAGGAATCAAGTAAAACCTTCCATTCTCGACAGTAAGCCAATGATTACTCCTTCTTATCACAGAAATATGACTAAATCATGAGGTTTTTGTCATAAATCTAGGGTAAATATGAAATAAAAGCGGTCATTTTTCAATTCTTGACCTCGAGGAATATACGTTAGAGCGGCAACAATAGTGAAAATGTAGCAATACAAGTGATGCTGCTCATCTTCTCCGAAGAGCTTCACCTCACTAATATTGTTATTCTGATCAGACCAGTCTATAGAACAATTGATATAAACCCGAAAATACTTTATTGAAGATGAATAATCTATAGTTGATGCTTGACCATCAACTACAGTTTGGGAAAGTCCTCCATTTACTAATTTCAATGAGAGAATTGGGAAGAGAAAAAGAATCGATCAAATGCATTGTTGATTTTCTTGAAAATTCAATATAATGAATTCCAACGAAATGGACATAACCTAATACTGATAAGTTGAAAAATCAATAATAATGTCAAGTGATTAAGAATTTTAATATACGGTATATTTGAGGAATCACAATACTATGCATAGTGAAAAATGAATAAAATGAAGTTAAACCTTGTTGGAATATCAATTACTTCAAAGAATTTAATTAAACATTTCGACAGAATATCAAACTATCAGAAAAGTGATAAACTTCAGCATGAGCCACAAGCTCGTGAAACAATTTCTCCAGGGATGAGGCAACTTTATACCCTCTGCTACAAATGTTCTCCCCCTTTTTACCCCATCTCATCTTCAAATTCTAACGACTGTATTCTGTAGAGTAACAACGCCTAACCATTCGTCATCGTCATGCTCATTTGTCCAACATTCGACTGTGGCCTCAGCTCGTTATACCAAGCGCATAATTATTCGCGCTCTCTCATTTTATGGGCCCAGGACAATGTACGACATTGGTTTTTTCTCTCTTTTTTTTTCTTCATTCCATTAAATTATTTTTTTTCCTCTTCGTTCTTCCTCGTCACAGCAGTGAACAGATGTTCGGAAAGATTGCTGTTTACCAGCACAAATGAATCAATTAAAAGAGTAGAAAAAGTTTGGAGCACAAGAATCTTGTCAGCATCATCTTCAGAGAGACTGAGTTTAAAACGAGAAAAAACAATAATAACAATGATAATAGCCAGAATTCACCAAGAGTTTACATTGTCACGCTCATGAATATAAATCGACTTCTTTCCAATTAAACCAAACCATAGTTTTTTAATTAAAAGATTATGGAAGAAAGATTGAGTTCCAGAAAATATTTTCTAGAAATTGAAAGAAAAAAAACAAATTGTAACAATCAAATGAGATTCATTTGAAATCAATTCTCCAATTTAAATTTTAATTGCCGAAAAGAAACAAATTTTAATAATTAATTCGAATCATGAACAGAAATTCCTTCAATTAAAACTCATTTTGTTTTGTCAACGAGGTCGGATTTGTCATTTAAAAGTCGAAAAGTCACATTTATTGATACAAAACTCTATGTACAAAATTTCGTGCCAACCCTCTCATTCCTCCCTTCTCTTTGCCGCTCACGGGCCCAATTGACCAATTCATTTTCCCACAGAAGTGTGACAACGACCGCGACCCAATCTCTCTCTCTCCCTCCTTCTGCTACTTTAAAAATAAAAAAGCCAACTCCAAGAACTGGTATCCACTGTCCGAACGATGTCGTAAGGGGGGAAAAGGCTACATCGCGTGCGCGCATCTCCCTAATGAAACAAACTTCTTGTTTTTTTTTGTTTTTTAATTTTTTTTCCCATTCTCTCTGTCTTACACAATACATATATATATGTATATAGATATGAGCAACAGTGCCGACACGTTCAAACGTAAACTAATGTTTCATTGAGACAGGCAGCTGCGTCGTCACTTAACTTATTAAACAAGATGGCCGCTGACCAGGCTCGTGGTAATATCAACTAGAACTAAAACATTGAAAGTGACGTGTACGTTCACTATTTCGCCTCATTATTTTCTTGGGCATTTATTTCCATCATCTTCTCCTTCATTAACACGTGATCCACGCGATATATATCACGTAATAATTATTTAATTGTTTTTTCAACATTCAGTGTTGAGTTGATGGAAATTAAAAATGATCGATTACGAGATAGAATAAGATTGAAGAAAATGACGACTTGGTAATTAAAAGTTAATCGTTAAATTGAAAATAAAAATTTGCAATTTCTTGATAACTTTGGGGAAGCATTTCCTCTTGTTTTTAACTGTAATACTACGTCGTTAACGGCTTCTTCAAATCCAACAGCATCAAGAATACGTGAAGTTTTACGTTTTCTGTATTCGTGTGTGTGTCGAAAGACACACGAAGCATTCTAGAAGTTTTACCACGGAAAAGGCGGAGATTCGTAGAAGTCCTTTAGCCTCGAGCTTTTATGACCATTCTCTTATTTTCTCTCTCTTCCCTCATTCTTACTTCTTTTTTAGAGTTAGGGACACGATATATGAAAACAAAAAGTACATATAAAAATCTTGCCCACCTTTTCACAATTTCTCGGTATTCTAGACAGCAAAGTTATATTTCTACTGTTATTTTCTCATTCCCTCATCTTATTACACTTTTATTCTCATACAATTACGATTGCAGTTAATTCTTTGAACTTTGTTTACTTTGTTGTTAATTCTTCCAGATAGAGGGCGCTCACGGATGAATGTCTTCAATTCGTGACTGTAGTCTCAACAGTTTGAACTGTATCAGGGGCACTATGCACTGTGTTAGAAGAATTCCTTCACTTTTGGTAAGCTGATCACGCTCCCTGCTGAGTGCTTTATGGCATCGCTTTTTTTTAGTCCCGTCGTTTCTTCACATCGTCACCACTCTCGTTCATTGCTCCATTCTTCACTCGTTCATCTCACTACTGTTGGCGAACGAGATTTTTTAGTTCTCTACCTGTTTCTTTTTTCGAAAGAAATGCGGAGGACACAGTGGAGGTGAAATATTTCACGGTTAATTTTGTTTTCCAATTGAAAAAATCTTGACAAGGTAGCTTAAATTTTTCTGATTAGGAAAATACGGGGTAATAGACGCTTGGAGTAGAATGGACACCTATGAAACATTATGATAAGATTTTTTTCCAAGGTAGAGGAATTTAATTTTTATAATTTTTACGAGAATTGAAGGTGTTTCGGTGAAAAAAGGTAAATTTTTAATAACTGAATTCTTTTGAAAAAGTTTTTTAGTAATAAGAATTTTCAGTCATGTTACAAAAATGGGCTATTGTTCCGCCAGAGAAGAAAAAAATAAATAAATGCATTTTTGAAGTTAGAGATAGGAAAAATACATATTTCTGTAGAGAAGAAAATGGAGAATTGACTTTTTGGAAAAACAGTAGAATTTTTTTTTAATTCTTTTTTTTGTGAGAAAAATAGAAATC
>JABSMS010019169.1:0-29000 GCA_018902275.1 Aleiodes sp. PSUC_FEM 10030003
ATTATGACAAATGACAATTTACATTGATCTGAAGAGATTTGAAATTTCATTCCCAATGAATAAGTCATCAATTAGTCTTCTCACAGGGAATTTGTTAAATGCATGTATTTGTACTTTACTTATAGAGCCTGAAGGAGCTTCTAATCAGAAGCGAAACGTCGCGATTTTAGAAAATGAATGTGAAGATTGACTTATATTTATCTATTGGTCAAATATCTCTATTAACCTCAAAATTCAATATCGATCATTATGGACGACAACAAAAACAGAAATTATAGGAGAAGATTTAGAAATCGAAGTCTTCCGCAAAAGTAATTATCAAAATTTCGGTCACTTTGTCATTTACATGAAATCTTAAACTACTCTGTCTTCTTTGACGTCTTCAATGAAAAATAATTTCGATTCTTCTAGAGATATCTTAAAAATAAGAACCGAAAGGATTTCTTATGAGATCATTTCGCGGGTGATAGAATAGAAAAAAAAATCGGAGAGTTCTCATGAAAGCATTGACACAAAGAAACGACCGGATAACTAGGAACTTTTGGTCAGAATCAAAAAAAGAAGAAGAAGATTGACACAAAGATATTTGCAGATGGAATCTATATGAAAATGGCAGAGCCATTTCCTTGTATGGCTCTATTACGATGATGATATCGATGGAACGCTTTTTGCAATTCGGTTGCGCAACGATCTGATCAATGGAAATACGGAAAGTCCGTTATCTCTTGAAAATTCTCACGATTTTAGCAATAATTTTGCATTGTCACCCTATAATGCTCCTGCCGCAATATTAACTCCAGAAAATATAATGATGATAGTGACAATTACTGCATAGCATGCAATTGCGTAATGTTCATTATATAAATCAAAAGCGTAGACAGGAATGATCGAGATTCGCATAAATAAGGGGAAATGATTCTAAAACACAGTCAATTCTGATTCTTACCGTGAACAATATACTGCAAGAAGATGTTCAATTGGCCAATGTTTCTCATCGCTCTGACGATCGGGATAGTTTCCGGAGACGTACGGTTATTCATTTATATAATTCTGAAAGTTTTTCCCAGTTAATTGAATTTAACTTTTTTCTACGAATATTTCAACAGCCGACCACCAAGATAACTGTGAACAAAATAGCCATAAAAGTCAACTCAAACCCATACTTTGGGGAATGGATACCGACTCTCGCTGCTTCGAAGGAGGCCTTAACACTGAAGATGCCAATTACGAAAGACGTTCCCGTCGAAATGATGGTAATGCTTGTATTTATTCAAAAATTCAAAAATTCCTCTTGATGAACATTTTTGAACATTCATATTCCGCGTTTTCGCTATAAAAAGTAACTTTGCAAAAAAACTGGATAGATATAAATAAATAAATTAGGAATGCTTTGAGCCGAAATAAAATGTAATTTACCGCGCCGTTTACGAAAAAATAATAAACAAAGATTACTTTTTCACAAATATTTAGGCTATCCCGGAAAGGAAATGTACAAGCGACAGCGTCGGCTTTACGAATTATTCGTTGTGCGCATGAGCGTCGATCTTTTCTCTCTTTCTAACATATCGCGTTCTCTCTCATGCCGATAGAAAGACCTTAATTCTTTCTTTAATGATTGCAGTTAAACATGAACATAAAAATGGGTGAGGATGATCTTGGAGGAACAGAAATGACGTTGTGTGAAGGTTTCAAGAATGAATTGATAGGACAGGATCTCGCTGCAGCTGGTACACCAAAGGGAAAATTCCCTACAGATTGTCCAATAAAAGCCGTGAGTGATGAAAAATAATTTGAGGATTAGCAAGAAATAATAATTGTTTCTCCTCGCAGGGCAATGATTTTGTGATCAGCAACTACGCTTTTCCAAATGAGAAAGTACCACCAGGTATTCCGGATGGTCCAATCAGCGGCGAAGTTTCGATTTACGAAGCCGGAAAAGATCCGTATGTGGTTATCACATTCGAAGGCGAATTGGCTCACAAAGTTCCTGGCTTCGGACGTTGAAGACAGTTCCAATGACGTTCTTCACTAACTAGTGCTGAAGATCTGTATCATATCTATCACGATGAACAATAGCGATGTAATTTGGAATTGATGGAATTATTTAGCTGAAAATTAAAAATCAAGTAGAGCATATTCTCATGAATTTCAATTTTTCCTCATTCCTTGCTTTCCTAAAAAAATTTGTTTCTAGGAAACTCGTGGTATTATGGTAGCTACATTTGATCTGGCTGACCCGCCTCTTTTTTTATATTTCTGTAGTGAAGTGGTAAAAGAGTTAAAGGGGTAAGAGAGTGATCATTTTTCGGTTATACAACCATATCCAAAAAAAAAACAATATCTACAAATGAATGCAGCACCGGATGCACAAACGTCCAGGCTCTCTTGATAAATAATGACGACGTCAATGCAATATTAAATTTTTCGTCAAATCATCTCATTTCTTTCAATGATTTATCACGATTTTCAATAATAACACTATCTGAATCATTAGTAACTTCTCCGAATAAATTTTCATATCGTCGCGAAGAATCAAAAGGGCGTAAGTGCCATTTTTTTGGTGAATAATAAAAGGGCGTAAGTTAGTATTCTTATGAAAAAATGAATGAATTAATTTTTTTTAGATTTTTAAGAAATGGCACTTACGCCCTTTTGACTCTAGGGTGACGATATGTGTTCCTCTTCTCGCTGCGGTCATCTAGCATCGCAAATAAAATCATTTACTGAATAATGTGTTTTCAGCAGCTGTCTTTTAATTATGCAAATAATTGAACATTTCTAAATTCAGTGAGAATTTTTTAATCACATTTCTGGAAAAGTCGGAAAATTTTATCTTTAAAAATCCGAGGCCACCATCTTCTGTTTTATCAACCGTGCCTCGAGATACTACCTTAAAAATTATGTCGGTAAGCGCGAAAACTTAAGGTCATGCTTCTTTACTCTCCCCACTTGTTAGATTTCAATGAGAAAATCATAACAGATGGCGACACTTATGACTTCCAATTATCTCCGCGTTATGCTGCACGCGAATGCAATGATAAACGTTGAATCCCAGGAAACAAAAATAATTCAATGTATCTGGGATTGTTTTAAAAATAAATATTCCCAAATAAACATTAAATATAAAAATATTCAAATGGCTATTAATATTTGAGGGATAAATTTTTAAATAAACTAGTTTGTAATTAGTTTCGACGCAGTGATTTAATTAAGAAAAAAAACAACGAATTAGTGTGTCAATGTGAGTGACGCAAACATGATCAGCTGGAATAGTGGAAGCGATTTATCATTCATAATTTATTGAGAGTTCAAGGACGTAAATTTTTCTAGCATCAATTCAACAATGGAAAGCGTAACAGTGAGTTCTCTTTTTCCCAAATAATTTTCAATTCGTCAATTGTTATCTAACCTCAATCGACGGAGAATTCTTGCTGTCAACATAAATAAGTAATGAAATTTTAACGGAAAAAAATGCGAAATTTTGTTTTTCCAGCGAATATTGAGAGCCATGTGTTGTGGGTTTACTGATAGCCTTAAGGGTGCTGTCGTACTTTTTTATATGGACAAACACATCAATGAACGACTGAAAGCTTCACCTGCTAGATTAGATAGGCGAAATAGTAGTGGGAATTCTAGTCCAAAGGTTCCACCGAAGGAACAAAGGTATATTAGTTGAACAATTGAATTTTGGTGTGGAAATATTTGATTTAGAAGAATTTATCAGGAGACCTTTTTTGTAGAGAATTGAATTTCCTACAGAAAAGGTTCCATGGTTTTTTTTCGTTACTCCACTAGTTTCGGAGATATGGCCATTAAAGAATACTTTGTTTTTGAAATTCAAATGATGAAATTTCACGAGGATAAAAATTGTGGTTGCAGTTTTTCGGAAATATCTCTGGAAATATTGGATTCAGCAGAATTCATGAAGGAACCTTTTTTATAGAGAATTAAATTCTCTAAGAAAAATTTCCTATAATTTTTCTTCGTAATTCCATTAGTTTCGGAGATATAGCCAGTGCAAAGTCATTCATTCTGAATTCTTCCAAAATGAAAAATTTAATACGGAATATTTTGTAAATATCTGCAAAATTATTAGAATTAGGAGAATTTACCAGGATACCTTTTTTTTAGAGGATTAAATTTCCTACAAAAAAGGTCCTACAAATTTTCCTCGTAATCTCAACCGTTCCGAAGATATGGTCATCGTAAAATATTTAATTTCAATTTTTTTTTACTAATTTGAGAAGTTTGAAAAATGCGTTTCCACTATTTTGCTCATATCTTTGAAACCGTTGGGTTTAGAGAAATTTATCAAGAGCCCTTTTCTGTAGAGAATTAAATTTCGCAGAAAAAAGGTCCCATAACTTTTATTGGTAAACCCAACCGTTTCGGAGATACAGTCATTACAAAGTATTTTATTTCAAAAACTTGAATAATCAAATTTTTAGTTTAAAAATTTCGTTTGGAGTTTCTTTTAAAAATATCTCGGGAACTATCGGGCTTAGGGGAATTCATCAGACCTTTTTTGTGGTCTCCAAATTTTTCTACAAAAAACGGTTGAAGATACAACCCTCTAAACCCACTAGTTCCGAAAATATTCAGAAATTAATTCAACCATTTTTTGATTTCCCTCGTTTCATCACTCTGATCTTCTTCTTCCTTCCAGAGAATCAAAAATATTAAAGAGGACAATTCAATGCTGTGCATTGAACGGCGGTGTTTTTTGGGCTAGTATATTAATTTTTGAATGTGGCTTACTGCCATTTTTAAAATATTTTTTAACAATTATATTCGGTAATTCATCTGGTATGGGTAAAATTGTTTGGTCATGGACACAGCCATTTTTGTCGCTCATTTTCGGTACATCCTGGGTACTACCACTATTCTTATTGAGTAGAATAGTTAATAGTTTGTGGTGTCAGGTACGTACGAGCAAATTGAATGAAAAATTCAACAACGAATTGATGAAAAAAATTATTGACACGACATTGATATTAATTATTGGCGCATCTCTTAATTCAAGGGAGATAAAGAATTTTTCACGAAAGCCTTCCTTGTAGCTCTTGTCTTTATCTACAAAACACGTCTACAAAAATTTATTTATCTCCCTTCCATTGCGAGATATTTTGCAAAAATTGGAAAGCGAAATGTTGAAATGTAATAAATCTGAAAATCAAATTTTCTTTATTTTGCAAATATCTCTGAAACGAGTGGAGTTATGAAAAAATGTCAAGAGACCTTTTTTGTAGGAAATTGAATTCTCTACAAGAAAGGTCTCCTGATGAATTTTCCTAACTTCAATAGTTTCCTACACATTTACAAAATAAACTACATAGAATTTTTTTCGACTTTTTCTCTCGAAGTTTTGGCGAATTTGATTGTTTTGTGAATATCTCTGTAATTAATGGGTCTACGAAAAAATGTCAAGAGATCTTTTTCGTAGAGAATTAAATTCTCTACAAAAAAGCTCTCTTCACATTTCCCCTTAAACCCAATAATTCCGGAGATATTCGTGAAAGAATGTTGAAATTTATTCACGTGATTTAAAAATGAAATTTTTCTTCATTTTCATCGATTCGATGAATTTTTCTCGATTATTCGGAGAAAAACCATGAAATAATATTCTTCAATTTAATTCCAGGATATAGCAGACAGTATCTACAGATACAGACAGTACAGACCACTATTATTATCGAGTGGAAGCAAATTGGCAGCTGATACATTCTTCAGTATCCTTGTTCAGGTATTATTTCTCGGGCAAGGTATACTGGTATCAAAAATACCATTGCCACCAATTGGTGAATTACTCGAATTAGTACACATGTGCCTTTTATACGCCCTTTACGTTTTTGAGTACAAGTGGTACAACATGGGCTGGGAGTTACACAGACGATTGACATTCATCGAAGCCAATTGGCCGTACTTCGTTGGCTTTGGTTTGCCGTTAGCGTTATTGACGCAATTACCAAATTCTTATGTCATAAGGTAAATTAAATCGAGGCTTTTTTTTAAATTATTGTTTCCTTCAAAAAAAAAATTCAATTTTTCAGCGGCTGTGTGTTTTCAATTCTATTTCCACTGTTTATTGTCAGTGGTTTCGAGGCGCAACCGGTAACAGGAGTTTGGTGAGTATTTTTTGAGTTTTTTTAATTAGGGGTAAAATGGACCTTTATTGAGAATTCTAGAAAATTATGAAAAATTGAGTTTTTGGGATATTTTTGAAAGTTTATTTCGTGTATTGAATTTTTTTTTAAAAATCAGTAAATTCTTCAACCCTCCAACGCTGAAGTCGGACAAAATCAGGCGCCGTGGAGTAATAAGGACTGAAGTAATTATTTTTCAAAATTTTCCTTCAATATGAAAAAAATCACAGAAAATCATACTGAAAATAATTATTTCATCCAAAGACAACTTCCGTTCATCCATTGCTTCACTTACCCTAAATAGGATAGCGAAATTTTAGTGAAGGAAAGAACTACAAAAAAAAATTATGAAAATTCTATCTCAGATTTGAGATATTTCGAAAAATCCTTCAATTGAAAAATTTATTCTCGTTTTTTTTGAATATCTCAGAAACTAAGTGAGATAGAGAATTTTTCGTCAGAACCTTTTTTGTAGCTCTTTTCTTCCTCTACAAAAAAGGTATCCACAAAAATTTTCCTATCTCCTCTAGTTATCGAGATAATCCAGAAAAACCAATTTTTGCACTAAATTAATATCTCGTATCCATAATAATATGAATTTTTTATTAAAAAATTTCAGTGACTGTCCATTAAGATTATTTTCACCTGTAATTGCACTTGCCAATACACTTATAAACAAGACCATTGGTCGAGCTCAACAACGGTAATGACATTTAATTATTAAATTAAATTTTACATTAATTTTTTAAATAAAATTGGGAAAAACATTTTCATGATAATTAGATAATTAATTTCAATTGAATTGATAGTTTTCATTCAATTGTTTTGTAAAAATATAGTGACTTAGGAAGTTATCAATGAAGCAATAATAATGCAATGAATTCGCCGTAATTTTTAGTTTTTTTTTGTCAATTATTAACATAAAAAAAACAATTTTACTGCCAATTGCAATAATTCTAATTAGCGTCAGTAATTGACTAGTCAATCGATTTAATGATTCATAAGAAAAATTAATTTGCTTCGAAGGTAGTAGTGGTGCTAGAATTTTTTAATTGATTCTTCTGTTAAATAATAAAATAATTGCATAATTATATTTAAAGCTTAAGCAAAAAATTCTGATAATTTTTTTAGAAAATTTCGATTAATCAAATTTATAAATGTGAAAGTAATGATTTTTTTAAATTAATAAGTTAATGCAATTACGTGATAATGTTGAATAAAACTTGGAAATAGATTAATTATTGATAATTGTAAATAATTGTATACAATGAGATCAATATGTTTTTGTCGATAAATTGCTGCTTTTTACACAATTATATTGATTTGACGGGGAAATTTTTTTAAATTTATTTATTACTCGAGAAAATACCTTTCAATAATTAATTAGGCCATTGTGATGCATGAAAATATTGATTCATGCCTGAAGCATTCCAATTTTTTACGTTCAAACCCATAAAGGAGCAATGAAATGATGAAAAGAGAATTTAGAAAATGTCAGGTAGATTATTTCGCGAATATCTCCGAAACGAGTGGATTTAAAAAAAAATGTCAAGAGACCTTTTTTGTAGGGAATTCAATTCTCTTCAAAAAATGTCTCTTGACAAATCCCCATTAACCTAATATTTACTGAGATAATGGCAAAATAATCAGAAGACAGATAAAAAGGCAAAAAAAAATAATCACTCTTTGTTTCATCTTCATTATAAAAATAGAAACAGCTTTCAAAAATCATGATCACATGGCTCTTCTTTAATTCCATAATTCGATGTGAATGCAAATGTTTTGTGCAGCACAGTAAAATTAATTCCGGGATCAACCTCGTCTTCAGTCAAGGGATTGATTCCACCTTCATTCGATTGATTTTTGCTTACCTGTTTGATGAAGAAAAAATAATTATGAAGTGAGACAATGGGATTTTTAAGAATGTTGAATTATAGTTTATTATTGCTGGGTTCTCGAACATAATTCATCATGCATGAGAAAGCAAAAGGTTGGGATGTTGAGCGATTTTGAAAAAATGGTAAAACCCAATTTGGAAAAATTGATGCCAATGTATTATGTTTATAAAATGATTAAAAAAATTCAGTAGAATTTTTAGGGAATTCAGGAAGTTATTGACGGATGAAATTAATAAATAATATCACATGTAGTTGAATGGGAAATTGATAGAAACATTTTGAGTAATTCTGAACACGATTTTTGATGAAAATTTCGTAATTATTAGGAGGCTTTTATTATTCATTGGAAAACAACATTTATTTATTGAAAAAGATTCTGATAATTATGAAATTTCAATTGAAAATCGTGTTTAGAATTAATCTATATGCTCGTGAAAATTCCGAATTTTTTAATTATTTTTTGAGGAGATATGAAATTTTTTTATCAATTTCCCCATTTAATCACATGTAATATTATTTATTAATTTTATTCGTTAAGGATATCTAAGGACTTCAGTAATGTTGTTTTTCCTTGGATCTTTTTGAACGCTGGTAGCTACATATTAATTTCGAAATTTTGTTATTTTATAAACAGAATCGCTCCCTTTTAGCGACTATGAAATTTCCAGACAAATCGATTTTATTTTATCATCAGTTTTTTGCGAATATCTCGGGAATTAATGGAGATACGCCCTTTTTGCCCGGATCCTTTATTGTAGCTCTTGAAATTCTCTACAAAAACAGCT
Source organism: Aleiodes sp. PSUC_FEM 10030003 (assembly GCA_018902275.1). Lineage (NCBI taxonomy): Eukaryota > Metazoa > Arthropoda > Insecta > Hymenoptera > Braconidae > Aleiodes > Aleiodes sp. PSUC_FEM 10030003. The sequence goes on from JABSMS010019169.1 coordinate 8,827, forward strand.
CAGGGCAAAAAGGGCGTATCTTTATTATTTTCGGAGATATTCGCAAAAAAGTGATGATGGAATAAAATCGATTTGTCTGAAAATTTCAGTCGTCCCTTTTATTAATGTTTCTCTATTTTTCCAAAGTCAATCAGCATTCCTAATACTATTCATATAATTTTTTTTGAAATACCTCGAAACGTTGGGGTTTGTAGAGAGCCAATTTTCTCGTTCCCGGTGAACTTTGAATTAAATTTTGGATTGTTGGATGCGCAATACCGAAGAAGTGTGCGCCCTTCGGCGGTATATTACATAGCATTGGTGATATTGATGATAATAATTTCACATGACACTCATCGGGATTCATACCCACCAAGGGCTGATCCAATTCAGTGTCAGAGACTATCTCGAATCTGAAATGTAAGTATCAAAAATTAACTATTCACTTGATTTTTATTTAAAATTCATTTTTATGATAACTTTGTTTATCGAAGCTGGAGCAACAAAATTGCAAATAAAATTTTCTTCGAATTCCGGGAAAAATTCATTATTTGACGTTCAGTGAATTATGATTCCAAAATCATATTTTGTGTATGAAGAATCGACTAACTGACCAAATTCATCAATTTTCTTTTTTTATACAAAAATCGATGGAAAAATTTAAAAGCTTGAGAAATATTGCCGCAATAAATTGTTAATGATTGTTCATGAGAATTTCGTTAATAATTTCGTCGCCCTAGAGTCAAAAGGGTGTAAGTGCAATTTTTTTAAATTCACGAAAATTGAATTTACACTGATTTTTTCATAAAAATACGAACTTACGCCATTTTGATTCTACGGCGACGATTTGATGGAAATTACAAATTATGGAAAAAATGGAATGATCGAGAAATATTCCTAATACAAAACTGAATCAGTATTCATGAGAATTTCATTCATAATTTGATGAATAAAAGAATTAATGAAATTTTTTCTTGAATTTTCTCTTTTTGTTAGAAGAGATAAATTAAAAAAACTTTATTTTGCAAATATCTCAGAAACTATTGGTTTTACGAGAATTTTTCAAATGACCTTTTTTGTAGCTCATAGAATTCTCTACAAAAAATAACTCTTGATTAATCTTCGTAAATCCAATAGTCTCCGAGATATTTGAGGAAATAAACTCACCTAGGTTTTACACCTCCATCTAATATTTTACATGTGTAGAGACTCGTTGCTCTTGGATCCTTGAGACTAGCGTAAACTCTTGTGCTGCAGAAACCAACTGGATAGATGAGTTCCTCAGTGTGATATGATATTCTGTCGGTAACAACTTCGCCGAGTGAATAAATTGTTAAATCTCCGAGTGAAATTGGAAACAGTGGTCTACCATGAGCATCAAGTGGAATTAATTGTACCATTTTTTTCGTTGTTTTTCCATAACGTTTTGCCTTTGGTTTTGAATCTGCGAACAATCAAGATAATTTTATTGATTGCAAGATAATTTTATTCATTAAGGAGCTCGAATTTTAATTAAATACTCGAATTTTCTAAAATATCAAAAAAAATAATTTTTATACGCGTTTTCCACTTGAAATTTCCTCAACTTTCCAATGGAACTATCAAAATAAACCTATCTTTGATATTTCCCTCGATTTCTTGCGATTTTCATAATATATAACATCAAAGCTAGGGTGTGTCCGTCTTACCCCACCTTCCCCTACCTATAGACGCTTTTTTTTTTTAATTTTCCCATTTTTTCACACGAAAAACTGTTGAAAGAGAGAACTAAATTTCGTGCTTTTTATTCAGAGCGCTGCCATTTTGTCAAACTTAAAAAAAAACTATAGGAAAGCCTTAGCCTAATTTATTTGATCCAAAAATTCAAATGTCAATCTTACCATTATTGGTTGTGAATTTTTTATTTACTTCCGCAATTCCACCGGCAATGATAGAACCATCATTCGCTATTTTTTTCTTATTACTCTTCTTACCAATACCATCGACACCAAAATTTTGTGAGGTTGCGTGATTATTAATATTCAACTGCGATCTAGGAACTGCAGATTCATTTTCTCCTTGAATTTGACAAAGCTTTCTCAACAAAAATAAACGTTCGTCTTTGACAAAAAGGAGATTTTCTTGCATACTTGATACTTGATCACAGAGTGCAGCATTTTCCTGAAATAATTAGGATAAATTGATAATTTACAGAAAAATATTTGATTTTTTATTCTTATTTTCAAGCTTAAAATACTCACAAAAACAAGATCCTTAACAATTCTCTTGAGTTTTCTGTACTTTTTTTTGTACTTCATATTCTCATGATGTTCTGTATTTTGTTGGTAAACATTCCAATTACTCGCGTATGTGTGTGACATTTTTTTGAGTTCGAGAAATCAATTTTTGATTTTTCAATTAATTTTTCTCTATGGAAATGAGTTATTTCTCCTTTAACTTGTTGACATACGAGTTTATTGTTTATTATTCGAGGTTAATCCGCGAAGAAGGGTGAAGAAGGAGAATGAAAGGAGTGATCTTGGGGATGACTCCGAGATGTCACTAGCGTCGCCAATTGTCGCTAGTTTTCTTATGTGGGGACTCTATGCCCGCCATTTTCACTGGATAATACAGCGGCAAGATTCAAAATAATTAAGTAGAACATATTAAATGCGACTGTTCGATTCAAAAACATTGAAACCGATTCGAATCGATTTGGGAGAGCGATTTTTTATCAGTGTAACAAATGTTTTATGGAGTGTACAGAATTTTATCATTTGGAAACGGAACGCTCGAAATACGTCTTCACAGAATGACATAATGGCTCAAAAATGCTTCAAAAATTTATGTACAAAAACGAGATAGCGATTGGAAGTATTTCGTTTGATGATTGCTACCTCATCTATGTTAAGAATCACGTTAATATCTATCACTGTTTGGTGAAATATTACGTACGTTTTCTTATTTGAGCAATTGAATGAGATTTTTCTGCGTAAGTGCTATTTTTTAAAAATCTACAAAAAGTGAATCTACATTCATTTTTTCATAAGAATACTAACTTACGCCCTTTTGTTATTCAGCAAGAAAAAATGACACATTCGCCCTTTTAATTGTAGGCCAACGATATGTTGTTTTCCCTGAATAATTTTTTTCCAATTTACGGAATTTCGATTTCATTAAAATATGACTCAAACAAAGCCCACTTGTCGACAAATACTGTTTTCAAAGAATTTCTATGTGTGGGTCTGTAATATGACACGTGTCGTCGGATTATCGGGACGGCAGATATGATTATTGAAAAAAATTATTAGTGCATTTGCTTCGTGGGCAACGAGTTCCTCTATTCGGTGGAATTTCAGTTGAATAGGCTCAATGGCTCCTGAGGAAACTGCACTATTCAGGAAATATGTTTTTTGAAATTTCTCGGTGAAAAGGTGACCGGCATCATAAATTATGAACACAGTTTTAAATCTACGAAGGCCAGCTGATTATACACATGATACTCCAAAAAAAACGTCAATAGATATCATAATTTATTGGAAAAAATTCATGCTCTATTGTCGAAACAGTTGGATAAACTACTTCTATGTCACATCTCAATGTCTATGAGAATATATGAATATTTGAATATAGTTATTTGTATTCTCCATGAGCGATAATTATTCACGAATGTTCGGAATGAATTCGGGATATCTCTCTTTCTAGTTGAGACGTCTTACACGTGCTACTAGTCTTCTATTAATTCTCAAATCATTACGATGATGTATTCATTCTTATTTTTATTCAGTATACAATGCACTTATTTTCTTAATAAGGTTATTGTTGAGTGTGTGAGTAAATCTAAATTAATTATATCAAGAGTTATTAATTAGTTATTACGTGAGATTTTTTCATTTGGCAGAGCAACACTCCTGAATCACTGGATGAAGAATTAGGCCATCTCGGTAATGTTGATTTTACAGGTATGTTTAACATGAAATTACAGACAATGAAACTTATCAGCATTCATTACTATCAATTATTTCCCTCATTAATCAGATGGAAATTACAAAATCGTACAGTTTTGGCTGAGAAATATCAAATTCGATAATGAGAATGGCAAAGAATTTAGATTCAAAAGATCTGGAGAGGAAGTAACATTGAAATTGAAGGAGAGTTCCATAATTCGTTACAAAACACCAATATGGTTGGTTCATTCCGCTGATGTAATTAATAAAGTTGATGATCATGTGAGTTGAATGATTGAGGATGAAAATGATTATTCATTAATTAGTACATCAAGTGAATTAACTGAAAATTTTTTCAACAGATAATATATGATGTTATAGAATTTTATGAAGATCCAGTACTATTCAATGTAGTTGCACATGATCTGGATCACTGGGGACAAGCTTATTTCGTGAGCAATATTTTCTTTCACCTTTCTATCATTTCTATTGATTTAGCCAATCTTCACCAACGTTATGAGCGTGCTGAGAATGACAATACTATGCCTCGGCACCCAAAAGGAGAAATCTTGATCCAAGGCGAAAAAAGCTTAATTCAAACTGGAAAAGGCATTATCCTAATCGGAAAAAGGCACCAATTCAATTCTAGAAAGAGGCTCGATTCAAGTCCGAAAATAGCTTCAATCAAGCCGATTTTCTTGCTTTATGGGATTGGAGAGACTTCATCGAAGTGAGACTTCATTTCATTCAAACAGGTTTTCTGGATTGAGTCAAGCTTTCTTCCGCTGGATACGAGAATAGGAAAATTGATTTGTCTAATTTCACAACGTCGCTACTAAATCACTTCTATTGATGATAGTTAATAACATACGTCTCCTTAGCTTGGCAGTATTGATGGTTACAATGTTGCGCCAATATCGGACGGAACAGCCAGACTTTTACGAAAGAAAAGGGCTGATCTTTTCGAAGAAACATTAGAGCCAGGATCAGTGGATGAGTCCGGGGAATTCACACTATCCAAATATCACGTGATGTTTACTCCCAGAATGCCAGAGACCAAGAGCATCATCCTTCGTAATTTTTTTTCACGCAGTTTTTTCATGTTTGCAATTTGAGAAGCGTTGAATAATCGTTTGTCGTCCATTTTTCTCACAGCTTCAATGGGATCGCCTGAGTTATTCCGAAAATTGGGAGAATCATACGACAGACCATTATACAAACGACTGAAACGATCAAGAGCTGATATTTATCCCGAGATTCTGCTGATACTTGATTATGATCGAAAATTTTCCTCGTAATTTTTCAATAATTTCACTCCTCTTATTTCCGATGCGAATGATGATAATGATAAATCCTTTAATCCTCAGAACAGAGCAGTTGGGATTTCTCTACTTGATATCTTACACAATAAATTTTTGGAATTCAGTAAATCTGAGGTTTAAAACTCTCAAGCATCCAGGAGTTAGATTGAGAGTCGCTGGTATTGTCGTGAGTATGGTGAGTATTTGGAATTGATGGAATTCTTTTTATAAATTTCATCTTTCAATCATCGATGATTTTTCATGTTGTAGGGAAGGAGAGCACTTCCGTTCATAAAGAATAACATTGAGCTTTCTGGTATGCTCAATGCCAGCAAAGTAATTGAAGCTGCACCAGCATGGGCAATGCTGAATATTCCTTTGTCATGGGATTTTGTTATTACACAAACGAAGTAAGTGTTCATTTTTCCACTTGTGATATAAAATAATTGAAAACTGCTGATACAACGATTAATTGTTTTATGCCCGCCCACAGTGCTATTCTCTGTGGAGCCGGTTCAACAAATATAGGAGGTGAGTCGATGATTTTTTTAAATGTTTTTTTTCTCATTTATGACTAATGTAGTTTACCCTAATTTTGTTGTAATAATAATGCCAAGTCTAATGGGTTGGCAGAAAAAACAGCCATGGAAAAAAAATTCCTCGAAAAATATGCCTCGAAGGTGTTTTAGTAATAGAGATTGAATGATACTTTGAATCATTAAATATTGGTTTCCGGCAGGCATGGCCTTCTTATACGGTGGTTGTGATGGATACGGAAAACAGAAGATGGCAGGAATCATCAATGATGAGATGGACTATTCAGGAATTCGCCCTGCTGCCCATGAAATCGGCCACATGTGAGGAGTTAAGATACTCTTTAATTCTGAAATTCTCAAAGAACTTTCATAGTAGTTAATCATTACAACGAAAACAAACTAACGCGAATTTTTGAATTATTTCCTCTCATCAATTTATCAAATATTTGAATTTTCAGATTGGGCGCAGGTCACGATACATCTACATCAGATAATTGTACAGATACCAACGGTTACATAATGTCATGGAATGGTGGATATGTAGACCATCAATTCGAATGGTCACCATGTAGTAAACGATCGATTTCCCAGTATTTAAGGTAAATTCATTGATTCGTATAACAATGCCAAAAAAAAATTCAACGGATCTATTGTATTTCACCAGACATAACGAGCTCCGTTGTTATAATAATGATAATCCTCAGAATGATGAAGGGGAACTTGTAGATAGCATGTTTTTACCAGGCGATTACATCAGTACGAGAACACAGTGCAGAAGAAGAGGATTTCCTTTTGAATGTGGTGTAAGTAGAACGAGACAACACAGAACAAAAATATTCTAGGGTCAAAATATTACACGATATGATATTACTATTTAAAAGAGATACATGAAAGAATATTGTAAAGAGAAAATAGATATTACGTACAAAAAATTTCTTTCTTTCTAGTCAATCGACATTTGTAGAAATCTCGGTTGTACTTGGACATTTTGGCACTGTGTAGATACTGGTGCACCTCTCGATGGTACACCTTGTCCTGGAGGTGTAAGTATCTCTCGAAATATCTTTCAGATGACATTCCAATTTATTTATGATTATAATGGACAAAAACGATTATTAATGTATTTTTCAGAGATGTCAGAATGGAGAATGTGTAGCTAAAAATTAGGAAAGACAACTGATAACTGAAGAAATTGGTAGAATAATTAATAGCGAATTCATGAGATGTGCGAGTTTTTTATTAATTTGAAAAATCAGAAGTTTGTAACTGGAAAAAAATGCTCATCATGGAAAAAATATTAAAAATTCATTTTTAAAAAATTACGCCCTTCAGTTACTTCAAACAAAAAATTCAAAAAAACGACACTCACGCCCTTTCACCTCTAAATCTTCATCCCTCGAAAAAAGTCAATAAAATTCTTCCAAAATTAATGTCTCTTATTGTACCGATCAATTCAAAATTCCCGCCTCTCATGATCGCATTGACTGGCACTGCCACCTATGACCCTGAAATCCTTCCCATACTTTCATAAATTAAATTAATTAATAATCATTAACTTTCAAATTACGAGAACGATTTACCTGAATTGTTTCAACGATTTCCCTATAATTAAGTGAATGAGTTTAGTAATTCTTTAAGAAATTTCTCTGCGAAATCTAACCATGGAGAATTTACTCCAAAGAGGCAACAAGGGAAAGTGATTGAGATTGTGTTAGTGTGGGAATAGGCAGTGGCGTCATGAGGTGCCTTCGCGGAGCGTCCAGTGAAAAATGATCCTTTTTTTTTCAACATTCACGCAATAACTCCGTACTTTGATCGTGTCTTTTTTCTTTCGTACTCTTTTTATTACCTCAACGTTTTTTTTCTTATTTATTTATTTACGCAAAGGAGAATCTCCTTGCATGGTGGAATTTCGTATTGACTGTGTGCTTCAACTGGTTCTCTGCCATTAAATGAAGGTGGATTGGGATTACTTGTTCTGCGGTGCGAAAATGGTGCATTTTTGATCGTTGTTTATTTGCGTTATTCTTTTAATTTGTCGGGAAGGACAAAAAAATATATACAAATGGCGAATACTGAGATCGACGGCTTTTTGGCAGGACCGCTTGTCAATTGGGTGAGTTAATAAAATTAGGAATTGACAGTTTTGGAGTCGAAGGGATTAATAGCAATTCCAGTCTTACTTTTGGAGTTTTTTTTTGTAAATTGGGAGAAACAATGAGTTCCCGATTTTTTTAGGGTTCGGCGATTGTTACTTTTTAATTTTTTTCCCTCGTAAATATTAAGTATTGGGCTTTATTGAATTAACAATTCTTTTCTCATTCATAAATCTTCGCAATAGTTTCACTCTCATTGTTTACCTCTTCGTGGTTTACTTTGTCACAGAGTAAATTTAGGTTTTGGGAAATATCGCGTTATCTGACAGAGATAAGAAGAATTTTATCACCGAAAAACTTAGAACTGAAAAAAATTGACATGAGGATTTTATTATCATTATTTACTGAAATGTTTTGAAAAAAATGAATTAAACTCATTCAGTTTTTTCGATTCATCACTTAATTTCAATGATTTCATATTATTTTTCAATCGAGAATAAAAAAAGTAGTCAGCCCTGACGACCTTGGCTGAGTCGGAGAGAAATGGAGTGAATTTTTCGTTAAAAAATCACGATTAATTTTCATTGAGTGAAACAATTTGTTTTTTTCATTATGAAATCACTATTTTAGTGAATTTATTTTTTTAATAATTCTTTTGACTCACAGTTCGTTAGTTGCCTCGAAGATCCCGATGCTCTCTCCAATTACAATGACCTTGTGGATGGTGTTCTTCTCCACAACGTTTTCCTGCAGATGTGAGTATAATTCTGGAACTGAAAAAAAATTATTGATTAACCGAAATTTCAATATTCCAACAAAATTTCATTCTAGAGCAAATGAAGCTGATGGATTCTGTGATTTTACTTCCATCGGAAAAATCGGAAAATTTCCGCTGAAAAATGATATAATGCAATCAATTTTCTTTCAATACTTTCCGAGATGAGTTTACGAATTTTTCATAGCCATCAAGAAATGTCTGAAATTTTTTGAGTGCACAGAACAATTTTAAATACGATTTTGAATGAAAATTACATAATTATTATCAATTCGAAATTTTTAGAATTTTTCACAGCTTTTTACGGAAATATCAATTTTCACACATTTTTCATTAACTTCTGAAAAAAATTTAACCTCAATAAATTAATTTCATTAAAAAAATTTCGATCAAATCCTCTCAATTTCAATGTTTCTAATTTTTTCAAATAAAATACAATAATGATAAAATTATTATGAATGCAATTCTTTTTCCTTCAAATCCCGAAAAATAACAAAATTCTCTTCATTTTTCAGTGACCCCGAGCCCCTGCACGATGGAGTCATCCCCAGCTGTGGTAATACATCAACCCGCACAAAAAATCTCGAAATAATCGTCAGTAACATGAAGCAATTTTACGAAGAAGAACTAGGGCACTTGATAATAAAGTTACCAGACACAATAAATTTGGGAAAAGAGCCAGAACTTCACATACGAGACATGGAGTTACTCCTACTCTTACTCCTAGGCTGTGCGGTACAGTGTCCAAACAAGAAGAATTTCATAACGAGAATAAAAACATTGGCATTAGACACGCAATTGGCTATCGTCGAGTGCATCAAGCAAGTCACCGATTATCACGATATCGTGATAACCCAAGACTCGATGGAGAACGCCAACATGTCTGGTGTATTCAAAGAACTGAAGAGAATAATCAACGAGCGTGATTCGTATCGTGAGAAATTGCGTATCGCCGCAATTAACGATTTATCTTGTTCAAATGAAACAACATCGGTTGATAACGATTGCATCAACAAATTACAGTTGAACACAATCGCAAAATCAAGCGGCGAGGAGCATCACCATTATGCAGTTGAGTTAGCTGATTGGAAATCAAAAGTAAGAAAACAGCGGCAGGAACTTGAGGAGAAAACTGAGGCATTGATTGAATGCAAAGAAGAATTAGAACATAACAAACAATCATTGATAAAATTGAAGCAAGAGAATAGCGAACTAATGCACGAAGCGCGAACCGCCAAATCTTATCGCGATGAGTTGGATGCAGTTATGGAGAGAGCCGAACGTGCTGATCGTTTGGAGATGGAGGTTGCGCGTTATCGTGAAAAATTAACGGACATCGAATTTTACAAAACGAGAATCGAGGAATTGCGTGAGGATAATCGTGTTCTGATGGAGAACCGTGAAATGCTTGAGGAGCAGTTGAATTTGGCGCGAAGGAGGGGCGATAAAATCATTGAACTCGAGGCGCAAATAATTGAATACAAACAGTTACTGAATGACATTGCCCTTGAACGAGCGGCTGATAACGAAAAATATCAGGAATTGATTGATGAAAATTTGCAGCTTCATAAACTCAAGAAAGCAGCTGATGACGAAGCTACTCGCGCTAATTCGATAAGCGAAACCGATGAACCATTGACTGATAATAGATTGTCGGAGCAATTGACTAACAATGCACAAACGAGAGCACTGAAACTTGAGCTTGAGAATCGCCGTTTGAGTGCATTAGTTGATTCGCTCAAGGAGAATTCGTTTCATGAATCATCTAGTCGATTATTAGAGTTGGAGAAGGATAAGAAGAAGATGTCATTGAAGATTGAATCATTGAGTGATAATAATGATAGATTAACACAGCAAAACAATGATTTGGAGCTTGTTTGTAAGCAAGCACTTGAGGAGAACAAGAAGCTACAGAATACGTTGAAGAATCAGAGGACGTCATTCGAGAGACAGGCGCAGGACTATCAAGCTCAGCATTCTAAGATCATTGAGCTTGAGAAGAGCTATGAGAATGCCATCAAAGAGAAGCAGAGAGTGCAATCGTTGTTGGAAAGTGTGCAGAGACGTGCCGATGAGCTTGATCGTTCTTTAGAAATCGCTAATCAAAAATTAGATGAGTTTAAGGCTCTTGAGGACAGGATCAAAGTATCTGAATCGAAGTGTTCGGCTTTCGAGGCAAAGATAGCAGGTCTTGAGAAAGACAAAGAAACTGCATTACGCGACGTACACAAGTGTCGTGAAATAATTGAAGAGAAAGACGTTGCTCTGGATAAGGCAACGAATGAAATTGAAGTTATGACGAAGAAGATTGAGGAACTTGAGAGAGAAGTTGAGAATTCAATTCAACAGATAGCGAGGCTTCAGGAAATCGAGAGATCATCGAAGGAATTGGATTCTAGAGCAGCTATTGATAAGGAGACTATGGAAACACTTCAGTCGAATCTGATTGCAGAAAAATTGAATACGCAGCAGCTTCAAACGGGTCTTGAGAAGCTCGGTCTAACGGTTGATTCATTATTAACACTTTCTGGTGATAATATAGTTGAGAAATTGGTGGAAGTACCTGAGATGTCGCAGTACATTACTAAGCTCATATCGAATATCGAGAATGAGCACAAGAGTTTAGAAATGCCGCAGTGCGGAGACGTTGATTCGGTTAACGATACGCCATTGAATAAGAATCTTCAGGAAACGATTGAAACATTGCGGAGGGAAGTCGAGAGTTGGCAGGTTAAATTGAATGCTAGTCAAATTGCAGCGGAAAACTTGCTCGAAGAGCAGGCGAAATTACAGGTCTGCGTTACAACGTTGCAGTCAAAAATAACTTCGTTAAATGCACAACACACAGCGTTGCAATTGGCAAATTCACAATTAGTTGCGGAGAAAGAGGAGTTACTGAAGGAACGCGATGTTCAACAACGTGCCCATCAGCAATTGCTTCATGATCAGGTTACGCTTCAATCGTTGCACGAACAGTTGAACAATGAGTATGAGAATTTGCTGCAGGAACGTGAAACTCTTAAGGCCAATCTGCGAGACACGAAGAATAATGTTAGAACGTTGAGGGAAAACTATGAATTAATTGAGACTAAGAACAAGCAGTTCGCTGCTGAACAAGAGACATCTGCGACCACTATCAAGAGCTTGAACAATTTGAGGGGGGAACACTCGAAATTGAAGGATGACTTCAGGAACCTTTATACGGCAACGGAGAAACTTAAGATTGAGTACAGAAATCTTCAGGAAGATTATAGAAAGAATAAAATTGAAACGAATAGACTGAGCTTGAAGCTCACTGAGATACAGGGCGAGATGAGTATCAAGGACGAGAGGTGCTCGAATTTGGAGCTACAGATAAGTAAATTGAATCAGAGATGCGAGATGCTTATGCAGATGAATTCGGGGCTTGATAATAATCGGAGATCGCTCATGGATCATGTTAGTGTTTTGTTGAACCAGTATCACGATTTGCTGACACATTCGCTTGATGATAAAGAGCATTATCATACGGAGGAGAAGATTTATCGCGATCAGGTTAATCATCTGTCGCGGCAGAAGGAGAAACTTGAGGAAAAAATTATGGAGTATTATAGAAATAAGCAGAGTTGTTCAACGAAAAAGTAAGGATTTCAGGAGAATGCAGAGTATTCGAATATCTCGAGAACTATTGGGTTTACGGAAATTCATAATGAGACGTTCGACGTTTTTTCTGAACCTACTGGTTTCAGAGATATTCGCATTGGAATTTGCGTTAAAAAATTTGATTATCAGTTTTTATGAGATATTAACATCTTTCCTTTTTTCGTCTTCAGAAAACGATTTGGCGCGAGTTTGGTCAAGCGTGTACGCAAAGCTGGCTCTGAATTGTTGAATAAAAATCGTCAGTCATGGGCAGATGAATCGAAACAGTCTGATGGTAAGCCGTATGAATCAGAATCAGGTGGTAACGATTCTGATGGAAGTGCGGAAGAACGTAGGACAACTGTGGAGACATCTGTTATTGATAATGATTCATATTCACTTGGTACACCTGGTACCAGGAGAACTGTTTATTACACGGATGATTCTCCGTCACCTGCTGCTTCCTTGCCAGTGAGTTCAGCATTTTTTTTAAGGGATGAGAAATTTTTGTAGGAACTCTCGCTTCACTTTACAAAAAAATTCCAAAAAATTTCGCCACCTCGCTTCAATTGCAAGATATTCCAAATAAATCTGATTCAACTATCTTCAACTCAGAATTAATCCAATTTTGAAAATAATGATAATAATTTTTTTTCAGCCAGAACAAAAGCCAGAAACCTTGCCACAGAGTCCAACTGACGAGGCCCAAACAAGCCGACCAACTCAGGAACAAAATTCCCGTCCTTTTTTAATTTACAATAAAGTATCGGCGGTCATAAACGAATCGAAAAATATAACACCGCCAATTGAGGAGCAACAAGTTAATGAAGAAATTGGTGAAACGTTAAATAATAAGGATCCAAAGGTCGGTAATTCAGTTTGGTATGAGTATGGATGCGTATGAATACAAAATTATACAGACTGATGATAAAATAGATTTTAAAGAATCAAATATATCGGGGGTCTAAAGACAGAAAGTCGTATGTGCCGATTTTGCATTTCATTTATCGAGATTCTACGGATTTTGTGAATTTTGAAGGGTAATATGGCCGGAAGATAGACGATTGCACCTTTTATTGAGAATTATGTGAATAATCAGATGATTCCTGCAGTTCTCTTTTTTATTTCTAATTATAACTTTGACCGGAATTTAAAAGCATAAAAAAAAAATCGTAAGTTCCAACGGCGTGCAACCCAAAGTTGACTTATCTTAGTTAACCACTTCGCTACTGAACTGCAATGTGGATTTGAATCTTTTTCATCGAAATCGAGATACGATCCTCTGCTTTTTGCCCCTCGATATAATAATTTTTCAATGGAATAAGGAGATTCGAATGAATTTGTTTGAGTTCAATGTTCTTTTTGAAACGAAAATTTTTCTTCGTTAAGTTATCTTTTTTTTTATACCAGTAGACACTTCTTATTCCATTGAATTATTTCGACACCAGCGCTAAAGTTACTATTATTGATGCTAATGATGCTTCCTTGACGATATGAATATATATATTTATAAATTTTGATGATTTATCTTGCTCCTCGAACTTTCGTTTATTCTCATATTTTTCTATTCCTGTTTATAATCATGCGATTTTTGAATAGTCATTTATTTTTCTCCTCTTGTTTTCGTGAAAGAATTTCAAGCAATTCCGTTATGTAATCGAGGATAACGAAGCCGCTCAAGAGGTGGCTCATGAGATTCTTGCTCTTTCTTTCTCAGCTCTGAACTCAGGTGAAAGTAGTACATTAAATCCAACCGACCCCGGTGGATCACTCTCGCTTTATGTTTCAAACTACTTGCCATTTTAGCCTCCACTTCTTCTACTTCTTCCTGAGTATCTGACGTTCTTTTTCTCTCTTTCTCTTTATCTTTTGCACGGGCTTTCACCAGCAACACAAGCTGTCCCGGGCGCGTTTCCTGATGCACCGTGCTTCGAACCAGTGCACTGACCTGCCTCACTGCCACGGTCCGCATTACCAACAATTTGTTCCCCTTGCAAATTAACGAAATTAATTTTGTCTAAAGGAATTATGAGATATTTATCATTTTCATTGAAAGGAAGGATGAAAAACGTAAACCTTTTCCCACCCTTTGGTATTCTCCGTATTTTCGGGCAATCAAAGGAGGCAACAAAATTAACGGGAAAAACCCTTGCAAAACCTCCCTTTACAACCCATAATTGCAGTCAATCCCTCATTACCCTTTTCTACCTGAAAATGTTTATTCTCTCCAAAAGTTTTATAACTTTATTATTTAATAGCCTTGAATATTTTCATCTTCTGTACAACGCCGGAAGACCCTCAAAAATATTCTCACTTCTCGTTACAAAATCTCAAAAAAAATAAACATATATATATTTGTAAATGATTACGTCAGAAGTGAGAATTGTTGAAAAAGCTGCCGGAGTCGCGTGTTATGTGTCGAAATAAATTTCTGGCCTCTGGCATCTCCTCTCTCTTATTCTCCTCTCCCTCCCGTACGGCTCTCTTCATTCGGGTATTTTCTAATTGCGTTGTGCTGACGCTGACGACTGGCTAACCTCAAAACCAAGCTCGACGAGCTCTCGGGCAATGGCCTAGCCTCCTACCGGCCTCAATTGACCTCGATCTACGTATATATACATTGAAAATGAATATATATATATATAGATATATCTTGATTTTTTCTCCTACAGTAGCCGTAGCTATGATTGTCTCCCCTTCTCTCTCTCTCTCTCTCTTTCGCTCTCGCCATTCGCATTTTACACCGTCCAATTGCGGCAATGGTTCGTCGGACTCCGGGGTCGTTTTCTAGCCTCCCAACAGGCGAATAATATGAAGAATTAGTTGAGATACAACCGCAATGGTATGGAGACAAATGAAAGCACTTTCGTACATTCTTTCTCTCCATGCTGAATTTTTTATTCCTCAGTTTCCTTTCTATATCATCGAAAATGAAAAAAAACTCTTCTTGGCTCTTTATTATTTCCACTTGGTGGGATTTTAAAATGTGGATAATACGTCAAGGTGAACAACCTCGAATTGTGTCGGGGGTTCTTATCTACTGAAACACTTAGGGATATCTCTTATCGGGCGACTATTTATTTCATACGAAGACTTTAATGCAAAAATATCTTGATATCATTAATTCTTGATTCTTATTATCGTTATGTTTTTGACGAATTAAATTCGCCAACTATTTTGAGAATATTTTTTCTTCCCATCTTCGTGAACAATTGAAGAAAAATTCAACGAATAAAACGTTCCAATTTTTTTCTAAATCCTTTCACAATGAAATGAAGAAATTAATTTTAATCCACGAAGAAATTACGAGTCACGGTCCAGAAGAACGAAAGTAAGAGTGGGTAAGGCCCATCTGTGTCCAGATACCAGTGAAAGGGAAGTCTTTCTGTTGCACACTCGAAGAAAGTCCCCCTTGGTGAATGAGCCTGGGTTTATAGCCTTTCGCTGCTTCTTCCATAACCGATAAACTCTTGGCGCTTCCAAGCTGATTTCTTCTTTCGCTTTTCATCGTACTTTCTCTCTCGTTCGAACCATCAATTCTACACAAACACATACATATTCCTCAAATTCAGTACCGGTCCACTTTCTCCATGCCTCTTTCATTTCTTACGTAATTGAATTAAACATATCAGTATTATGTTTGCTCATTAATCAACTTATCTTTACATTTGAATAGTTTTTTGATTGATGATTAGATATTTTATTTGAGTTTAATTTAAAAATGAAACACGCGCTGCTCCCATTAGTTGATTGTGAGTTAATGCGAGTTTTTATACGACGGAAATTTGAAACGAGTGCCTGGTACAAACACTGGGGAAACGTGCGCTGTCAATATATAGGGTGGGTGGATTGGGTTGAAGGGGCCAATGACCTGTCGACCCAGCTAAAAAGCCTCCAATCCCATTGCAACCTAACTTCCACTGGTATTAAAACATGTACTCAAATTTTTTCAACATTAAGGTATCCCGGCGATTTCGATTGCAGTTAATCGGTTATTTTCTCGATGCTTTTTACATTTTTCTGAATTTTTTCATTATTTTTGGCCGTGTAGTTTGTGAACTATGAATTATCAGTCATTAAAAAAAAATTAATTTTCCGTTTAATTATTGAATTATTGAAAAATTTTAGATTAGCTATATGAAAAAAATTCAAACGGCAAAAAAACTGGAGATATGACTTTTTGATAGTTTAATCACTTTTTCGGGTGAATTAAAACCCGTTCTTCCGAATTATCAGCAATTAATTGGAAACTAACCTACAAATTCTCATTTTTTTCTGTTTTATCGACCGTACCCTGAGATACTACCTTAATTCGTTGATATTGTATTTATGACTGCCTTTCTACTCTCGTAAATGATTGAAACTTTTTATTACGTTCTACATCATTCCCTCTGTTCGATTGGTTAAGTGATCATCTCTCCCTCCTCCCCTCCACTGACATTTTTACCTCTGGCTTTTCTTCTTTTATCATCAACATTAGCCAATAGGTCACATGTCAATTGGGAGGCCGAAGCCGAGGATCAAAACGCAAAGAGAAAGAACAAAATCAAAGAAATAAACGTCGACTTACGAAATAGCGAATGTTAGTTGACCTCCCCTGGGACTTGGGACTGGCCTAGTTTCCAATCTACCACCCCTCGTACGGTCAACGAACTCACGACCTCGAAGCTCAATCCCAGCTCCAGCTAGAACACTCATCCCTATTTCCACCTCCACTATGCTTCAAATGGGGAGCTCAGTGTGTGAAGGACGGATGGATACTTGAACTCAGTATTTTTGAGTCCTGATTATACCATTTTTCTCATTCCTTTTGCTCTAATTATTTTTGGTTTTTTTTCTGGAATAGATTTCTAAACTTGAAGATAGGAATAAAGAAATTGAACGTAAAAAATTTATGAAAATCCGTTTCAGAAAAATGAAGAATAAATTTTTCGGACTCCATAAAAAAGATTCAAAAAATATACAACCCGAGAATTATTGACACATTACTCTTTTTTGTGTCAATTTTTTTCAAATACTCCCTTGGGTGCAATAAACGCTGGGGATTTTTCAAACGGTCGTTCCACTAACTTTAAAATGACCATTCCTCCGCAACCCCCCGTTCGGAAAAATGTGTTTCATATATTTTACCGTTTACTTTTTTTACCTAGTTAAACCCGCTTTAACCCTAATACACCGTCAAACTGTTTATTGCAGCAAGACAAATTTACGGGGAAGAGGTAGAAAAATGTAGAAGCAAAAAATTTGCCTTTCCCCTCTAATCCTTTACAGTCAACGTTCTTTTCCTGTTTTACGATGGAATTGCTGGCTTTGGAAAAAATTCGGGATGGAGACTCCCCTTTTTTTGTGCGGAGAGGGAAAGAGGGCTGTAAAACAACTTTTGACTTGAGAACGTTCCATGAAGAAATTTACCTCTTGAAAAACCCGTTAGGACACACGTAGGCTAACTTTTCGACCCCTTTTTATTTTTATTGCGCACCCTCCTTACCCTTTTACCTTTTTAAACTTGTACAGTTACTGAGACGGCACATGGTTACAATATGGCCTGTAAGGAGGCATAAAAGAGTACCACTAAAGCTTTTACTTATTTTTCGGAGGGATATTTTGGAGAATGCGTGTCTCTCTCTATTTTTCCCCCCGTTCGCGGCCTCAACATGGGCATACCTAAGAAACAGTAAATAAAGGGACAACGGAAAAGAGTTTTATTGCAAGAAATTTTCAGAAATAACTCTTGCTGCTTCAGTTAAATGGCCCCAATAAAATGTCTAAAAATCTATAAAGACCTTTCTCTTTTTTGCATTTATTCCGAAAGAAATTTTATTTTGAAAAAGGCAACACAATGAAGACCGTAAAGTTTTATTGTCGAGCGAAAGGGAGGAAAAGTAGGAAATGAAAATATTTGTTGAAAATATTTTTAATACGAAGAATTTTCAATTTTAAATTGTCGTTGGGATAATTGAGAAAATTTTAAAAAATTATCCTTTTTTGTAGAAAATTCAGGGTTTTTATTCGAAAATTCAAAAGAATGCAAATTTTTTGAAAATGTATCGAACAGTTTGAATTTCCAAACCAAATCAATTTTATACCGAATTTTCGAAGGCAAAACGAGTATGTGAGCTGCTAGAACCGAGATACGAGGTCACCAAGCATTGCACTCCGCTCTAAAAGCCGATAAAGACAAAGAGCCGAAAAAAAAAAATTATAAATAGAAACCCGTCGATGGGAGTCGTAGCGCATTTCGGGTTACAGGAAACACACATTGTCGAGAATTACCCAGGCACTGGAGAAAATACCCCATGAAGTTATCTACACTATGAGTTTCTTCATGCAACTATTTTAGTAATCGTTGCCCAGACGTTTCGTGGCAATCTGTTTCTTTTATTAAACGGAATCATGATATTGAATAAATTTTCGAGTGCATGGAACCCACGGAATTAATTAGGTCGCAGTGTCGATCGATTTTACCTGACTTGTTTATAATTTTAAGAGTCGTAGAAAATAGAAGAAAGTTGGGATAATTTTTCTTTGAAATTATTCATTTGATTTGATGAGAATTTTTTTCGGAGGCAGTTCAGTGATGCATTCTTTATTATCCAATTTCAATGAGAGTAAGAAAAATGTAAACGGTAGTAACAATTCCCAAATTCTTTATGTCTAGATCACGTTTGTTTAAAACTAGTGAGAAAATTCCTATACCCGACCTGACTGAATTCCCACCTGTAACTTATTTGACTCGTAAATAACATACAACAGGCCATTAAACTCCATTACGAGTACAAGTACAGTGGCGACTTTCACGTTTTCTTAATTTACTTTCACACGGGACACAATTGCAATATCCCATGCACACGTACATACACAAGCAAATTGCCTCAAAAATTACACAATTATAAACAGCCCCAGATTAAATAGAAAATTAAAAAATAAATAAATTTGTTTGCAACGATAAAATAATATATTTTCAATTTATCATAGATTATTCTGTTTATTTATTCATTATTGACGATTTACTGTCGAGGGCATATGACTATCATCCTCGTTTTGTGTCGATGAACCAAACTAACGAAGGACAGACTCGACGATCCGCAACGATTCATCGCATTCATCTGAGTCTTGAGAAACTCAATCGTAACACATTTTCAATCAGTCGTAATAAATAATTGAATAAAACTAACATAATTCAACATTGCCTTTGTCTCTATGAGAAAATCTATTTTCCTACATTTCATCCAAAATTGAATTCTCGGCGTTTATTACGAAATTGAGAAACATCTAGAAAGCATCAGGTCGTCAGCCGAAAACGAGGTCTCCACACCCCTCTCCATCGTACTTGAATGTTTGACGTCAGAGAATTTTCTCCCACCCCTCAGCCAAGGGGAGCTTTTCCTCAGCATTCTCCCAACCCCGTTTTCTGGGCCTATAAGCCATACGCAGAGACTCAGGGCAATGCCCTCGGTGTCACGACCCTCAACTCGGTCAACCTCGACACAGATAGCTCTCTTTCTCTCGCTCCTCTCCATCCCCTTCTGTATCGTTTATGATTCCCCGGGATTTTCACGGTGTGTTTAAACTTCCCCGGGGAATTTGGGGCGTATCAAACCAATACAGTCCAAAGTAATGCCTCTGTCTCTTAGCAATAGGGATGCGCGATATTGAGAAAAGAATCGACATTGGAAACATCGATAATAATTTAATAATTCAAGAAAAAAAATCGAGGAATGGAGAAATCGTTTTTTTGCGCTTTCAAATTTTTTTTGTTTTTTTTCGAATTTTTTCTTTGATCGACATGAAATTCATATCTTCGTCCTAGTGTAAAAAAGGCGTAAGCACCATTTCTTGAAAATCTACAAAAATTGAATCTACATTCATTTTTTCATAAGAACACTAACTTATGCCCTTTTATTACTCAACAAGGAAAAATTACTCCACTTGCAGAATTT
>JABSMS010019180.1:0-11514 GCA_018902275.1 Aleiodes sp. PSUC_FEM 10030003
TTTGACACATGTTTTTTTCCTAAAATTTCCTCAGCTTTCCAATGGAATCATCAGAAAATCTCTATCTCGAACCGTTCAATTCCAGTGTCCATTTTACCCTACCTTCCCCTATATTTAATTCTCCCTCCTTCCCAGTCATCCTCATTCCACAGAAAATTCAAATTCGAACTAACATCAAATAAGTTAATTCCACTATGATTAAAAAATTCTCCCACGATTGAAAAATTCAATTAAACAAAGTGATTCACCTTTCTTTTTGAATTCCAACAGGTCTCACAACATCGTACCGAACACTGAGCTTTCTTCGCGGAGCCCTGGGCGTTCTATTCACTTCTCTGAGGCCCCATGCACCATGTGTATACAGTGGTTGATATTTATCGTTACTCGCCGAACAGAATCCGAAGCAACCACAGCATTGAACCATGTTTAAATTAAATTATGATCCCAAAGAATTCAAAGATGTCAAGAGAATGATAAAATAAAACGTTATTACATTCTATATGGTACATTTTCCCGTCATCAACTTTATCTCTCTTTTCTTATTCTCACAGATGCCAAGAGTAATGAAAAATATGATTAGAATGATGCTTATGATGATGACTTGCATCCCTGAGGCACAAGATGCTACTGCATCTTTCTGTAAGGAAACGAGTGAAGAAACGAGCACAACGAGTACCACAGAAGTGCCAATGCGATGAACACATGTCTTTGTCTCTTTCTCTCTCTAACTCTGCCTCTCCTCCTTCCACCCTTCCTGATCTCATTCGCCTGTATATGGCGCGAGTCGACAGTTTTTTTAAATGCGTCCCCCGCCGACGGATTTCCAGCACACCAAGAGATAAAGTCCGACGACCACTGGGTACAACATTAGACGTCAGCTCCTAACCCAACATTATATTTTTTCCTCTCGAACGGAACTATACGATGGCAAACACTCGATTATTCTTAGCTGAAGTACTTTTATGTGATGATAAAAATCCCTGGAGAAGCATGGAGAAATGGAATTTATCACTCCTCAAACTTATTAAATTCTCCATAACACTTTATTGAAGATAAAATTCCGATTACTTTTTTCCACCATCGAGATAAATTCATTTCTCTGAATTTTCAATCATAGTGCATGTTTCTCTTTATTTCATCCATAACGACGTTAGGATCAATGAACTGACTTTTTTTTCCTCAAACCCTTTCCACCTTCTTATCTCTGAGCCACGTGCGCTTCGTGGACCTTTTACGTAGACGGGAAATGCTTACTCAACGCTACTGCAGACTCCTCGCATACTCACGACACGTCCACTCGTGTTTTTTCCGCTTACTTCTTTTACACCGTAACATTCTAAACGTTTTCGTGAGATAAAAATTTGTTCCAGAATAATGTATATTTATTTTATTCAGAATTCTTTTTTCCTTCCCTCATTCATTCGTTCAGTGAATAAATATGAGGGAAAATTGTGCAACATCAATTTTTGTGTGGTAATCAGTTATTTGCATTGAAGTGCGTGTAATTAGTTAGAGATAGTACAAATGAGAGGAGAATTATGTGAATAATGGAACTTTGACATAGTGTTGTTTTCTCACGGATGTTAGCAAAGCACGTGCGAACAATTTGTGAAATATATGGTAACAATTCTTTTAAACGTTCGAAAGAAAGAAAAATCCATATTAATGAAGACGTTTCTCATTAAAGCATTTCCCGGCTATGATAAATAATAAAAGAGGGAAAAAAATTAATGACTCCACAATAAACTGAGTAAATGACAACCTCAATTTTCAATTATCAGTCCTCCCTCCTCATTTTCCGGTGATTTGGTAACCGCATTAACCATAAATTTCATCTCGTTCCAATTGAGAAAATCATAGCAATAAATTCAACCTACGAAATTCACGAACACTAATAAACAAGCAATATAGACATTTAAATTTTGTTTTAAAATATTGAAGGAACAATGTGTCCTCGATAGTCAAACTCATTTCCCTACTGTCTGGTCTCTGGTCAGTTATATTGGAAGATGAAGTGAAGAGCAACAGCCGCTCGAGGTTTGCCTTGGTTAATACCACAAAACAGGGCTTTATCGTGGAAAATATATGCGTCGCCAATGTGGCTATCCCCCAAAACTGTGCGATCGTTGAATTCACAGAGCCATGACCCAAGCCATATGTATTTCCTCCTATTTTCAATTCCCCCCTCTCTCTTCCCTCATCTATAACATTCTCCGAATATCGATTCGGAAAAAAACACGGCCATCAATATGGAAGAAATATTTTTTCAGCAAATAGAAGCAAAAGAGTGGATATAAATTCCGTTGAATTGCGTAGAAAGGAAAAATAAATAAAACGAAGTTTGTTTGGTTAAAGAAAAACGAAATTCATGAAAACCGTGTTGTGCATATAAACTTGATAATGAGATTTTATTTCAGATGGTTTTATTGGAATGCAGTAAGAAAATACCTCTCTCATTGTCCGAGAAAAAAAGTCATTATGTTGCGCATTTCTCTCCGCCAATTTTTCTCCTTCTTAATCTGCTCTTATTTTCGTTTTTTCCCCTTTTATTTTTTTCAGTTCAAGCTACGAAGTTTTGTAATCTCAAGCTTCCTTCCGTATTTGTTCTCGTCTTTCTGCCCTCTTTGTTTTTTCTTTCTTTTTTATTCTTGAAAGGATCGAGGTGTACAAACTCAAGAAGCCTCAGTGTTTGTAGCAGAAAGAAGGATATAACACATAAAAGAAAGGTTGAAAAACAAAGAGGCTAAAAAAAAGGCAAAGAGAATTGAAGGGGAGGGGTTTAAGGGAGCATGGTCTGACCGGAATCACGCGCCGTTTAGTCCACTGGAGAGGATAAGGCCCTCCATTCGATTATTACCATTTTTTTACAACAGTAAGAGGAAAGAAAAGATCCCAAATAAAAATAGGTAAATAAAATAGAGAACCCAAAGCAATTCCCACGGCGTGACATCCTGAATATAAATATACACTAGACGTTGAAAAATGACAAGAAAATCTTTCTTTTTTCCCTCATTTTTCAGCGAAGCTGCAGGTGAAAAAGGAAGTTCAGATTCACCACGAAGTATCGGAAGTTGCATTACGCCTGAAGAACCAATGGAAAAAAGAGATATCTTTTTTATTTCCTTTCTCTTCATCTCTCATCTAGTAATAACTCTCTCACGCGACGAAGCTCCTTTTCATTTTATCATTTTTCAATTTTATTTTATTACTCCAGAGCCTTACATATAACTTCAATCCTTTCACTATTCCATTACTCTCTCGCGCATACACAAATACACAATATATATACTCTCATTTCACGAATTCTCGAGGCAGCAACAGCACTAGTACTTCCGGTAGTAGAGTACCTAGCGCCTGGTTACCAGCGAGTCTAACACCCCATCCTTGGTTATATCTTCAAATGGAAAATGCATTTTACCTCGCTCTGGTAATCGAGCGAAAAGTCCAATCTCTTCTCTCTTTTTTTCATTCTCTTGAATATGCGAAAAATACGGAAAGAGCAGTATGCTTTAGATCTGACGTCTCAAGCACACTGTATTTTATTTCATGTACATTAATACGTATTTACACTTGTTGGTACCTCATTTATGTGTTATCCAGTTGTACAATTGTATCCAAGTTTTCACTGCAAAATTAATGCACTTGTATTCACGGCAGAATCCAAACCGCACTGTCTCTTGTTTTCAACTACGAAATACACTTCGCTGTGGGCTTTAAGGAGATTCTGTGGCTATTTGTGGATCCGTGTACTGAGGATATTCAAGATTTTCGTGTAATTTAATTCGTTGAATTTTAATCTTTGAGAACAAAGATTATGAAAAAAAATTGAGCTCCGTTTAAACTGAAGCCTTCTTTAATAATTTTTTTTTCTCATCATTAAATCAATTTGTAAATTAAAGAAATTTAATTGTGTAGAGCACGAAGTTTAGATAAAAATTGCAGAACTGAGAGGATTGCCTCGATTGTACCGAGGAACATACTTTATAAACTATCTCAGCGAGAAAATAGAAAGAAGAAAAGAAAATAATTCAAACATTCTGGCAGAGTATTTGTTTTTATGCCATGAAAACATTGTTCTTCTCATATTCTTTTATTTATTCCCTCGGAAGTTCATTATTTTCTAGAAAAAGTGCAAACGATAAAATATTTGACACTGAGAAGAAAAATCTTCAATTTAAAAAATCCCCTTCATCAGAATAATAGTTGATAAAAAAATGTAATGAGAATCCTCTCGAATCTAATAAATTAGATTCTTCCTCAAATTATGTAATGAATCCATCTACGATATAGGTCAAATTGGATGAGGACAGAGGTTAATCCATTGACGCTGAAAGTTCACGATTGCCAAACGCATTAGTGCTTCATCAACTGTAATCCGATACAAAATATTCTCTTCCTCGAGAAATGAACGCGAAGAAAGTTTGAGAGAAAGAGGAACGATAAGTAAGAAGGAATGCGATGTACATCCAAGTGGAACGAAAATGCTTCAAACCTCGGAGGTTATAAAGAGTGCGCGAGGGCGCGCGCACGCATCAGCAGTACGTCGAACTTACCCACCAATGTAAAAGCGTGAAAGTTTAAATAAAACGGCATAGTCCAAGTTAGTAAACGATGAAATAATGGCGAATATAATAAGAATTGAACATGAGAGCCACTGAGCCTCGCGGGTCCTTTCCTCTCTTTCGTCCTCACTGCCTGTCCCTGTGCTTATCCCCTCGCCGCACTATTCTACACTCACTGAGTATATATTCTCATGCCAGATGTTGCGAAACAAGTCGTCGCCTGATCTCGAGGCCTCCTGTATCGCATGTTAAATTCGCATGAAAATCTCGCTGATTATTCCAATGATTTGTCTGTTTTTTTGTAAATGTGATTCTTCGAATTGAATTCCACGTCAAATTACGGATTGGAACATGAATTTCGTATTGAAGATGTGGTTAACCTTAATTTTCTAGAGGCAATAAATACGTGAAAGATAAAAGTTTATGCTGAAGCTAATAAATTTCATGTCTATCGGAATGTACGACAGAGTGAACCACTGTTAAGTCCATGAGTATTATCCCCCAGGGAAAATGAGAGCCCGCAGAGAGTTGTACCACTGGAATGAAGAGCGTCTCTCGCTCTGTTGGGCTAGATACGTAAAGCCTTCAAGTGTACTTTACTTTACTCGTGAATACTGTTCAAACCCGCAGAAGAATATACACGGAAACAATAGAATATAAACAATTAGATATTTCTTTTACTTCCATAATCGCAATTTACTAAAAATTCGATATTATATTTAACTGTTGAATAATGACGAATTAATGGACTCTTAAAGAATTCACTTTTCCTGTTGAAAAAACACGCAGGAAAGTTCTTACCTCCAAGAAAGACTCAAAGATCATTTTCATAGTCTCTAGGAAATGAAAATGAATACACAGAGTAAAAAAAGAAACACGATAAATTTTCTGAGAAGACGTAAAAATTTGCAATTACGATTATATGGAAGAAATGAAATGGAGATGAGGAACTTGACCTGAGGATTCTTCGAACAATTTTGTAATTTTAGATAATAGATGTCTGTATCGTGACTTGGATGAGACATATTATCATTTCAAAAGAAACTGAGACTAAAAAAAGTCTACGAAAAAAAAACAAAAGAATTGCTTTCAAAGGAAGTATTAATTCAGAAAATATGTTTAAAATTATGAAAAATAAATTTAATTTTAGTATTATATTAAGAAATAATAGGGAAAGGTAATATCGGATAAGAAATGGCAATGTTCATACTAAAACGTAGTAAAGGAGTCTGGAAGATATCCTCGGATATCTGCAGTGCATAACCATCCATGGAATGAACGTAGCGGGCACTCACCTCTCGTGGAGACCGCACAGAGACTGCCTTCTGCATTTGTCGATCGGTAAACCGTGGAACGCAGCATCCCAAGTTTTCTTTTCTCTCTCGCTCTCATTTGTCTTCAGCGGTATCGTCTTTCCTCAAACCCAACGTACCGCGCGTTCACACGGGCGCTTGTGGCTTATTTTTTTGCCCCCTCCTCCCTCAATCCCCTAGCCTTTCCCATCATCGCGATCCCCCCTCATAACATTTACCTACGTTCCTTTAATCCCAAACAATGCAGTACCGTTTTACCACTATGACCATTCACCTACTGCGATATTATCAAGACTGCATGTGGTAAATGAAGGATAATAAAAAAATAAGGAGGAAAATATCAAATGAAAAGAAAATAAACGCGGGAGAAAGAGAACGAGGCGCCCACACACAAAATCACACGCACACACCTATCTCAGAGGCATTGAATCTTTCCTGGATGGTAAGATCCCACCGTTCTTACGTATGGGACCGCATTTTTCCCGTCTTAATCACGCCCAAAATGCCCATACAGTCACGTCTCACAGGTTGTTAGAACACATCGTGACATGAATTATATAAAAATAAAATTGAAAACATTCAGAAAAAGAAATCTGGTACTCACTTATATATTTCTGCTTCAATATTTCCCCAAATTGTAATCCAACACACGAGCTCCTTATTTCACTTCTTCCTTCACTGAACACAAACAATTTTGTCTGTTATCAAACACATCACTACTGCTCTTCAAAAGCGTTCCAACAAACTGCACAAGAGTGGTCTACATTATTCACTATTTTTTCTCACTGTCTTCTGCTAAGAATAAAAAGAGAGAAAGACACTCAACTGGGTTCGCGTGACACTGAGGATTGAATGCGAGTGAGGTAAAAACAGGAGTATGGGTAAAATGAGAGGTGTGGTGGGGAGCGTTAAAGGGGAAAACAATAACGTCGGCGTCCCTTCGAGTCAATGCGAGCGATATAATAGCGGGACGGTTTCGTGTTAGCACAAACGAAAAATTAAAAATTCTAAACGACGTGTTTAGCCTATGACAGCGTCGAACGGAGACTGTTGCAAATTTTAGTGAGATTCTTTCTCTTCCGTTTCGAGGAATTATTCTTTATTTGTTTCCACACCGTTCTGTTTGGGACTGGGCGACGAATTGTGAAGAGAGTGGGGATTTCTCGAGCAGGTGTTATGGGCGATGGTCGCGCTGGGACTAGTGAGGTCGTACTGTGGGCAACAGGTTCTCCACTTGGGTCTCTTGTTCTCTGCTCATTCCTGCAAACTGAAAGGTAGAGGGAATGCATGAGCGAAGTTTGGTGAGATGGAGGGAGTCAGCACTGGAGTCAGGTAAATCGCCGCCATCATGCTAGATGGCTCCTGACAATCAACACAGCATCCGGCAACAGGTTGTTCGACGAGAGCTCAGTTTATTATGATAATAAATTTGATTCAAGAATTCACTTGAAATGATCTTCTCGGAATTTATGTTAACATCGCTGTTGAATTTTTAGTGAGATTTACATGTATTTTTTGGTGAGTTATGGAGAAGAATAAGATTCTTAGGAATGTTTAACTGAATTTTTCGAATTAACTGATTCGAGCGCCTCTACGTGAAAATATGTGAAAGTCAACTCTAAAATTGAAGGGCGTTGCTATGAAACTGAGAATGACGAGCATTTTTCGGGAATTCTTCACGGTTCGCTATGATAATGTAGTTGGATTACAAAATTTAAATGTGCTAATATTTTATTGATTTCATTAATTGATTAGTACTCGAACATCAACAAAGCTTCTTCGAATTTTATTGCTCCCTCTCTGTTTGTTAACGTGAATTGTTACTGGTTGGCAATGGAATCAATGCCGAGTGACCCGGTGTTTTTCTTATTGTTTGTCAAATTGAGCTTTCTCTTCGATCTTCTAGCGATAAGTATTGGCGATGATGGATAAGTTAACAATCGAGCCGGCCATTAATCACCAAACTCTACGGAGTACTTATTCGATTCATCAGTAGAAACTGTATATTCGGCAGATGGAATGATTTCGTGTGTAAAGTATGAGGTGGAGATATTATTAATCTCTACTTTGTCGTCGCAGAAACAGAGTTCCGTTTTCCCCCTGACGGTTACAATTCGAAAATGAGGAGCATCAAACGAATGTTCCGTTAGTCGGCACAGTGTCCTCGTGGTATAATGCATTCAGTTATCCCACGAGTACCCTAAAGGTAACTGCACCAGAGACGCCAAGACCAGCACTAATTTTTGATGCCCGCTGAAGCCGTGAGATGGCGCACTCTTGCCGATTCAGACTACACAAGTAACTTTGTACCAAAGAAACTAACGATTCCGCGATAATAAAATCAAGTCTTCGAAAATTTAACATTTGTTGAATCGAAGGTATGCAGATGAATATTCATAGATACAAAGAAATCGAGCAGAAAGGCGTATTCAAAAGAATACCAGTGTAGATGTAATTTGGAGAACCAAGAGTCCAATTGACCCCGAAATTGAGTTTCGCTTTGTAATATTTTCAGATTCCTCAATTCGCAATTTCTAAAGAAGAAGAAAAGAACGTCAGATGCTAACTCAATCAAACATAAACATTGTCTACTTGTCATCAAAGCTCCTCGATAGTTTTCAGAACTAATCGTCTCTTCTCCCGCTTTCTCAAGCACCCCTCGCATTTCAAAATACTCCACACTATATAAAAATGTAAAACAGTGTTTCTACCCATGATGAACTATCAGAAAAAAAACACAAATTCATCATAATAAAGACATCGACTTTCGCCTCGGCCACTTGAGTGTCAAGGGAGAAGGGGAATTATACTGCATAAGGACATAAGATTTTTCACCCCGTGAATAATGTAGAAATGAATGGGAGAGTGAATTTAGTGAGCGAGCGAGCGTGTCCATGCATCGGACGAGTTTACACGTGTAAAAACTCCTCTCTACACTTTTATTTTTCATCGCTTCTCGTCCTCCCCATTTTGTGAGTCTGTCAAGCTGCCAGTGGCAGCAAGACCTCTGTAAATATACACACGATCTCTACAGTTTTGCGAGAATTTCTTCATCGCGCAACGAGAGCGTACAGTTTGTAAAAAAGAAAGGATAGAAGATGTGATCCGGGGGCGCCACAGCTGGCCGTGGCGAATTTCTTCACCACGGGGGAACAGCAGAAGTCTTCTCTGGCGAACAGTAAAGAGACACGAAAAAAAGGGAGGGAGAGAGATGACTACAATGTGTAACCCTGGCAGTCGATCATACCTTGGAGGCTTCGTAAAAACCCCGTTACGTCGTCCATTATCCTATCATTGTACAACAAAACTATTATTATCCATTGTCATAAGTTGTGTTACTCAATGGGGAGAAAAGAGAGGGAGTCATCATCTGACTAATGCAGTCATTTTAACACCCCTATTACGAGCTAATGAAACATTTATACTGAAAGACACTCAGAAATCTTTGTGAACTCATGTGTTGTGAAAAATTTGATTGAGTTATGAGAATAGTTGATATATGTTTGTGATCACAGCTTTTTTTTCACTGCGAAAGTAATGTTTTTTTTGCTCACACGTTCATTCTTTAATCAACTGCAATCTAATATTTTTTTGTCGTTTAGTTTTCAGAGACGGAGAAATTTATTTACGATTCTGAATATAACTATGACTCGTTACTATTGCATAGTACTGCACAATGATCTCGTCAAGCCGAAGCAAAGAACATTCATCTTGCATTACACTGGACATAATCATTCTCACGGTAGACATTATGCCTGACGTGAAGATATTCTGCAACAACAGGTGCCGCCCTTGAACTTCGTAATGGACATTTTCTCATCATTTCTTTTATTCAGTGAACGATTCCTTTCGTTTATTTTCCATCGGTGAGTTGCATTCTATTGTTTTTAAATTTTTATAAATGATGCAATATCTGTCAGCTTGAAAAACGTAATAAGCAGTGTTTTCCTGAATCCACGTTCTTGGTGAAATATAAGGGGAATGATTGGGCTAGAATTTTTTTCTTTCCCTGTTTCATGTCATCTCAATTGATTACGCTGGGATAACTCGCTCCCCAGCGATTCCCCAGTGTGTTACATAACGCACAGGGCTCATATTAGTACTCATTGTGGATTATACGTCTAGGGGAATGTGGGGAACATTGACATAAACATTCGGAAATATGTCAGTGATAGAGGAAAAAAAATATAGAGAGGGTATTTATTTTTTCGGGGATCAAATATATTTTTGTTTGCAGAGTTGATGAGATAAGTTCTTATTTTTCTTTCAAAAATACTATGAATTTACGGAGGATTTCTTTTTTCGGTTGCTGATGAAAAATTGCGGGAAAATATTTCGATGTCCGGAGGACTCAAACCGATGTTTGGGACACTTAGAGAGCCTGCTGTCAATGAAGGAATGTGAATGAAGCTACCACTCCTCTGGGAGTCAATTCACAGCACTTTGGAATAGAAAAAAAGACATCAATGGATTTTATGTGCCTTCTTGACTTTGGTTATGTCCGAAAGGACTCTATTATCGTTTCTCTTTTCTGCATCGTCAGAGGTTAGTTGTAATACACAGGTGTACACCCACTGACAGTGGTTCCCTTGTCCCTAGTTGGTCATTCAGAAATTTTACTGCGTATCTTTTTCAATGGACATTCCCATTCTCAAGTCTCAGTAATTTTTGGAAAATTTTTCGGAAAATTTCTGAATGACGACAACAATGTGCAAGCAGTTCTTCTTTCGTTTCTTTTATTCTCCTTTTTTTCTTGACATAATGACAATAATCGTTGGGTTCTCAATAGGAATTCACAATAGAGACATTTGTCAAACTCTCTGTGTAGTGCTGCAGCACTCTTCATCTCAAGTAGAGGCGTTTCTAGGATTCACGGAGTTTTGGATAATTGAGAGAAATATTTCTCAAGAATAGATCATTTTTTTGAATCTCCAAAAAAAGAGAACGATTTCTCGTAATAGACCAAAATTTATCTGTCCTCTTTTCTTGGATGTGCCATATTAAATTGAATTTATGTGGCAATATTTAATGCCCATGATCGCATATCCCTCGTCATTCTGCATGCTCACTGGGTGTTCATTCGTTACAGTTGTGTTCATTGTCCACCCTGGCGTTCCAATCGCGCCTTCGATGTAACGCTAATGAGCCACGATGATTGAGCATCATTCTCCCACTTTATTCCTCTCTTCAACCAAAACATTATTTACTATTAATTTTATTTTTTCCTCCAAACATTAAGCAAAAGTTGTATTGATTATTTGCGCTTCCTTCGCTTGAGTGAAGACGGGATTCATCCATCCCATTGAATAGAAAATTATGAATATATTCAATTCAAAAATATAGGGGAATGTGGGGTAAAATGGACACACCCTAGTTTTGATGTTATATATTATGAAAATTGCAAGAAATCGAGGGAAATATTACGGATAGGTTTATTTTGATCTTTTCATTGGAAGGCTGAGGGAATTTCAAGTGGAAAACATGTGTAAAAATTAATTTTTTTGATATTTTAGAAAAATCGAGTTTTCTGGTCAAGATTTGAAGGGGTTTCCCTTTCCAAAATCTAAAAAAATCACTTTTTTGGGAATATCTCAGGTTCTATTGGTCGTAGCGTAAAAATTCAAAAACCAGCTGAAAGG
>JABSMS010019191.1:0-11512 GCA_018902275.1 Aleiodes sp. PSUC_FEM 10030003
TTTATTAATCATAATTTTTTTACATGTGCATTTGGAATAAAATACAAGTTCTCAGGTTTCATAAAATAGAACATTCAAGTATTCAAATGGAAATATCTGTATCACTATTAATATTATACTAAATTCCGTTCTTCTCGAACAGACGGATCTATGAAAATTAAATATACATTGATTTCGTTAGATCGATTGAGACTTTCGTTAGATCTAATGTTCAATGGTGAATCGACGATCAATCAAAAATTCTAAACAAAAATTCTTAATATTCATCCTTATAAATAGATCGGCAAGCACAGACTTCTACCCAATTTTATAAAAACCGTAATTTCTCCCATTCCTTTTTCTCCATGTACATTTTGGGTTTTCACTGTGCTAGTATGTGGTACATGTGGAAGTAGAGGAGGAATAAAAAATAAGACAAGAAAAGAAAACGATAGTGAGAGTTGGTATTTCAGAGGCGTGGAAGAGAGGGGTGTTTTTCTCATTCCTCGAGCCTTAAGGTTTGGAAGGGTCTCTGGGTTTTGTATCGTTACCATGGTAACCCCTCCCAATGTCTTATCAAATTATCACCTTGTCCTCTGGCCCTCTTTGGTGCCTCCGTTGGACCTTCCCATTCTCAATGAACCCTCGAAGAAAAACGAAATAAGTGGAGATAGCAGTATAGAAGAGAAAAAAAACGAAAGGGAGTGAGTGAAAAAAATAAGAGGAGTACAAAGCAAAACCGATGCTCACTTGGATTCTCGCTAACAACCTATGGGACTCTTGTGTCCTCGATGGACTGTGTAGGGGACGAATGGCCACTACGGTACATTTAATTCATTATTCAGGGCGGAATGAGAGATGAAAAATTTAGGGAACTTGTGAGCCTTGAAATTACGATCTCCTCAATATATTGTCCAATCTTTCTCATAACAAATCTTTTTCAATTTGTTTCTCATCATTATTGATGCAATTTTTTTTCCTTTGTCTGTGACTATTTTTTGTTCTTAGCGCGATTGCCAAAACATTAAAATAATTATAGAAAGAAATATTTTTCATTTTTTCATTATCAGTAATTTTCTTATCTTCCCTTAAAACTCACAGTGGTGTGAAATCTCATCATCACCATGGAATAAAAAAAAGAATTACTCATAGCGTGTCCTGGTACGTGATGCGTGCCGAGGCCAAGGGGGTCGCCGATTGTCCCGAGTGACTCTCAGCTCTAATGATAATCAAGATCTTCGATCGCTGGTCTGTTTTCTTCTCTGTCTCACGTTTCTATCAGTACCCACTGCTGTGCGAGTACATTTTCTGCCCCTCTCTCTTTCCTCGCTCCTCTTATACGCACGGGCCATGTGCAAGTAGGGTGCGGCATCGTAAGATTCCCCAGGGTACCTCTCGTGTGGCGTTACGTAAAATCATTATTAGGTGGGTTAGGTACTGTTACGCTGTAGTACTTGCTGCAGTGGATGACAGTGGATTGTACGAATAAACTAGATGAGAGCGTGACATTGGCTACTATGAGTGCTGGACAAATATTTTTCGACCCGTGAATTTCCGGATAATTAATTTTAATTATTATTTCTCTTTAACTAAGACTTATCAATATTTCAATTAATTCTAACAGAATAATTAGTTATTTTATTTATTAATTGTGCACATTTCATAATTATTGCGTTATCCTGAAGTAGAAAGTGGGTGAAAAAAAAGTTCACAAGTATACTTACGCCCTTTTTCAAAATGCATCCCTAGACTATAGTTAGTGTAGATGAGGATCTCGATTTTTTAAAATTTCTTTTGTTTATTCTTGAAAATTACCGAAAATTCACCGATAGAATTTTTCTACCCATTATATTGCAAAGCTGAAGAAATTATCGATGAAGCTCATGAGTGGGAATTGATTTTTGGGATCTTGAAATTTAAAAATTGCAGCTTTTTCCCATTTCCATTTTGAGTCAATATGAAAAATGTAATTTATTTTCATTTTACGTCACTTAAAGAATAAAAAATACTCAATTAGATCTTACGTTTGATATCTCCCGCATTACCGCTCGCAAACAAACGCAATACTTCCCAATTGATTCCCTCAATTTTTTTGTCTCAATTAACTCGAACAATTATCTTATATCTATCATATACGCACTAAATTCTGGAATTCTCATTCAAATTTAATTGACTAAATCATTTGAACACAGTATCTTAGAATTGACGCAATTAATTCAATTGAATTCATGGAATTTTTGGTGGATTACTGAGTTTACAAACTACCAGTGACTAAATCGTAATGCAACCCGGCTTATCCTCATGTTTAACTTGTCAAAAAGGACCAATGACGTTTCACTGAGTGAGCTCTAGCCCAAAAATAATCCTCCCTTCCCCTTTCGTATCCAACTGGTGACAGCAAGGACAAGTGCATATTCAACAACCCCCTAGTTATGTAAACAAAAGGCAATGTAATCTCTGGCACCATACGCGACCATTTTCACTCTTCCCTTAAATAAATACTGCCACAATTTCACTCAATATGTTGTACATTAGTTTGTCCTTTTTTTAAAACGGAATTTCGCTAGAAAAAATTCGACAACTGTCGTGAAAATTTAGTGAACATGCTGTTATCTATCATAGCAATTTTTTTCGCCGATTTTTTTGTAATTTTTGGAGAAAGTGCCGTGAATATTTTTCAACAGAACCCCAACGCCTGTTTCGAATCCCCCTCTGGCCGCGTTCAAACACTACCACTTTCGTGATCGTTCGTCACCCCCCCCCCCTCTCGCCTCATTGTTTTCAATGAAAACACAACCTGCTCGATCTCCTGTTGTGCAAAGTCACAGAGAATGAAGATATAGGAGAAGCTTCAGTTATATTTTCTTCTCTACTTTTTTTTCCATTTCGTGAACGGAACTCAATTAAGTCAAAGTGTATCGAGTGAATTCAACCCTTCTGCCAATTTTCGAATATTGTCTGTGACAAATGCTAGCAATTTTATTCGGAAAGGGAGGATAAAAATTTGCGTGCAAAATTTCCAAAAGGAATTGACTGTTGTATTTGAGCTCATATTCGATATTTTCTTTCGGATTTAGTTCTACGAATAATTGGCTCATAATAATAAAAAATTGGTGATAAATCGTTCTCTCCCTTCCAAATTTTTCGATTATAGTTTTCATCCATTTGCTTGATAAGGTCGTCAGAAAATCAATTCCTCAATTTTTTACAATAAAAAAAAATCCTCTATTTTCTTGATGAGAATTTCTATCGAATACAAAAAGTGAATACATGCAATTTTCAATAATCTATTCAACTCGTCAGCTCAACCAAAAAAATAAATAGTGATTTACTGATTTCACATTAATTGAACGTTTCAGTTATTCTGAATGAACTTGGAAAACTATCAAGAATAAGAAAACTAAGTTCATTTTCCCCCGACCACTTTGAAACTCATATGAACATGAAATTTTGGTAAGCCCAACGAGGCATAAAGCATTCACTGTACTCCTGTCGCAAAGTTTAAACAGCTCAGAGGGATGTTGCGGTGTTGGTGAACCGGAGTTGCGGATGAAACTGCCCCTTCCACCCTTCGCCCGTACCTTTTACCCTTGCCAGTATGAGCCAAGTCACCCGGAAACCTCTAATAGCCCCAGAAGAAGGCAGGATGCGCGTTAAATGCGCGGGGTAAGGGAAAACAAGACCTATACCCCACTCACTGACACCTTTTCTACCTTCGACTTATGGCATTAACCACTCACGTTTATACCTGTATCTCGCTTGAATTATTTATCATCTACACGTACAAACTTTGCTTTAAAATTTTGTAAATTTTGC
This sequence comes from Aleiodes sp. PSUC_FEM 10030003, assembly GCA_018902275.1. Lineage (NCBI taxonomy): Eukaryota > Metazoa > Arthropoda > Insecta > Hymenoptera > Braconidae > Aleiodes > Aleiodes sp. PSUC_FEM 10030003. Next base: position 3,796 of record JABSMS010019191.1, read on the forward strand.
AAATTCAAGATAGAAGTTCGACGACGAAATATCAAATTTTATTTCGCTGTTGTTTCATCAGAAACTGGAGTCTTTGGAATTTTTCGAATGAGTCATATAGGGTAGTATAAAATATAATCATGAGCGCCATTTTTTCTTGCTGAAGAAAAAAAGGGCGTAAGTTACTATTTTTATGAAAAAATGAATGTAGATTCAATTTTTGTAGATTTTAAAAAAGGACACTTACGCCCTTTTGACTCTAGGACGAAGATATAATTGTAAACATTAATGTCTAAAATTTGTCATTGTAAACTTATATAAGGACAACAAATTACAAATTCTTGAGTAAGCCAATTTCATTAAAGTCATAAGTTTTGAAGATCCTTAAGAATTGGCTCATAAGAAGAATAAAAATCTCGGAGAGAATGAGAAAAGATGAATGTTTGTCAGTTATTTCCGGCTGACATTTCCATTCGATTATTCGTTGACAACAAGAAATAAATGTTTCTGCCAGAAAAAAAGAACCGAACAATTGACTTTCTTATCCTTTAAAAAATGGCCTTATCGCCGCCAGGAAATGTTCATTGTCGCAAAAACACTCGTTCACTAAATCCAAGTATTTGTTTCTGAAGTGCGTATTGAGTCCCTTACAGTGATGCACATGAATTCATGAAAACTTATCTGATTCTTCAATTCCTCTTCTGATTATTCTCATCCCTGTATACCTGCCCCTCATTCTAAATTTAATGTCACGTCAGATGCAACCAATATGATACAGGTTGAACGTTGGAAACCGTCGTGAATGCAAATTTCATTATATAACGGGTGCTTGGAATTATAGTCGAACATACTCGACGCCGAATAGCTTTGGCCACGTCGCTGTAGGTATGATTAAATTTACCAGGTTATCGACATGACTCGTATCCGCCAACACAGAACATTAAATTCATCCCGGAGCAGTATAAACATTTCCGATATTATATGCAACCAATTCTGTACTTCATCAAAATTTCATGTTTGCCGATAATTTTCGGAAGCAATGTAAATTACACAAACACTCCACATTGTATGTGAGGAATGGCTTTAGTTATTTAATGCTTGAATTTTATTTTGGTCCTTAAAGATCATTCCACTTGCTGTTGTAATTCGATACCGGAAGATGGGGGAGGAGAGAAATAGGAGATGGGAGGAAATAGATCGGATTTGTCACGATTCTTAATGTGATCGGTGGTGTAATAATTTAATAGCCATCCATCCAACATTATCAGCTGATACAGGATTACACTCTCTCTTACGTTAGTTCCCTCGTGAGTACAACTAGAGGGGCATTAAGGAGCTAACTGACTTAGGTATTTCGTATCACGTTTCAATTGCCCTTGTTCTTTATTCTATTCCGGCGAGATGGAGGGAAGAGGCAATTATAAAAATTAACGGAATAATGAAAGTACAATCGCTCAATTAGTTTCAACACTCGATAATTTTCGATGTTTTATTGACTCAACGAAAATTTTGTGGTTTACGCGTAAAGATAATTTTACAATTCAGTAGTGAGATCTTCTCTTACAAATATCTCGGAAAGTAATGGAGATACGCCCTTTTTTCTCTGATGCTTTTTTGTAGAAAATTTCAAGAGCTACAAAAAAGCATCCAGGCAAAAAGGACGTATCTCCACTAGTTTCTGAGATATTTGAGAAAAACAATGAGCAGGGAAAATCCACTTGGAACATTTGTAAAAAAAAATAGAACATTTTTCCCCGATTCTCTTGTGCAATTAATGTACATTTTTCCTCAGAGAAAATTACGGAAATTCGTCAAAATTATGTGAATGTTATCAATGAAGAACGCGAGAGGAAGAGATTTGAAAAAGTGAGATATATATAGATATATATGGATATAAACGAATTAACGACCCAGATTTTTCGAGTCAGTTTTGTTCATACGAGTTTATTGGAAATGCGTGGAGTATCACGGGCACGGTTTACCTGGTGACTCGACATTCCATCGTTCGCCACCAAGGGAACACAGAGTTGTACATGGCTTGTATGTACACTGAGTCCCAGGGCAACACTTTGACCCCAGTTTTACCCCATCCAGTCATCTTCCCCATTCCTCTTTTAACAACTATCCATGTACTACCGGCAGATACATCTATAGAAATATATCAAATACAACGGGATGTTGAGAGTACCTTTCACAATCGAACGAATTTCCACGCATACATTCGCCAACCACCATTCCTCTTCGTCCTCCCGGTCCATTGGGATGCGTTCGTTGTCATCGATCCAGTTTCAAACGTGTCACACCGATCGAGAGATGTGTTTCGTATTATTCCCGTGTTTCTAATATTCTTTTTGCGATTCAAAATTTCCCAGAATTTTAGAGTTAATGTCCTTTTTTTGTTGAATCATTTTGAAAGATTATTTGATGACGCAGGTAATGAAATTTGTGCGAATCCTGGGAGAGAGCAGAATTGAGACGAACGGTTTAGAAATGGACCTGACGCGATTTTTTGTCGTATAAGAATACTGTTTTGTTTTGACTAAGTTAATTAAGGAATAATATGTTGTTGAAAATAGTCAAATTTTGAGCTGTCAGAAAGTCCTAAATTTTGGATTGTCCTCGAAGAAAGGATTTTGTACCTCATTAGCTTTAATCAATACTCAAACTGAAAGGAATCCAGTACGCTTATTATTGAAGAAATTGGAGAGAATTTGGATGTGATCAGATTGTCTCGTTTATCTCAGATGAGTTTCCCAATTATTCCTGGAAAGTTATAGCTGGAGAAATCTACCCTATCTGGTTCATGACAATTTCGTCTCTGCAAAAACACTTCACCAAAAAAAACCTCAGACAATAACATCTCAATAAAAAACATCTCATAGCAAAAATATCTCAATCATTATTATCTCACAAAAAATCTCATGACAAGAATATCTCAAGTAAACAAATCGAATCTAACAAACGATAATATCACAACATAAAGAATACTTCTCGTATCAGCAATAGAAATTAAACAAATCATACAAATCAAAAGTTTCAAAATACATCTAAAAACAGATCTTATGATATATCGAAAAAGAATATATAAGAAAAGATTGGAAGAACGGATGGGCGTAATAATTCCGCACATACGCCTATAAAGAAAACGAGCACTTCCGTTCTTTATTCAAAAAAAAATCCAAAGAATGGCGCTTACGCCTCTTTATCATCACATTCATTACTCAATGTACTGGAATAATGATTTCATAATAATCATGATGCCTATGTAATAAAATACAAATAATAACAGTTTCCAAAAAAATCTGATGAAAACATCTGGAAGAAATATATATTCATCTATATACTTACCTATTTTTCAAAGCCATGTATTCACCCGAGATAACTTCGATACGATTGATATCCCAGATATTGTAATCCCAGCGGCAGCTCTGTGCTCCAGAAAGATGGAGGAAAATCCAGGCTGTCCTCGACGTGAAATATGAGATGTGGTTTCCACCAGGATTCCCTTTTGCCAGCCTCATCCAATGCACGTCGTCTTAGATCTTCTCACTTCGTCTCACGTGTCTTTTTCTTCATCCTCCTCCCACCCGCTTCTTTCTTCTCTCTCTTTCTCTTCGTCTGTAGATGCTTTTTTTGCTTTCTTTTCCCCACCCGCGTACATTCGAGCTCACCTCTCGCGGGGATTTAGATTGGAGGCCAGACACGAGAAAGAGAAAGAGAGGACTCTTCCTCTATCTCTCACCGCTTTTCCTCTCTCCCCCTCCCACTCTGTGCCAGGAAGAAAACCCCTGGTCGATGGAGACGAGAGGAAATCAATGCCTTCGCCAGGCAACTCCTCCGCACAACTCTCTCTTCAACCTAGAATCCCAGCCCCACCTCGAAGGACCTTTACTACTTGCTCCCGCACTTGATTTTCTCCTTACTCCCTCGTTTCAATCAAGAATTTTCTAGTTTTTTTTCTAGCTTCACGCTTCTCGTATTTTTATGAACTCTCTTCCTTTTATTTTCTTTATGAGAAATTACATACAATCATTGTTTATGCTTTGGCTGGTTTATGTCGACTATTTTGGAGAACAGAGTGCACTGAACATGAATAAAATCGTCGCCCTAGAGTCAAAAGGGCGTAACTGCCATTTTTTTAGAAATCTGCAAAAATTGAATCCACACTCATTTTTTCATAAAAATACTAACTTACGCCCTTTTATTATTCAGCAAAAAAAATGGCACTTCCGCCCTTCTGATACAAGTGCGGTAAACGTCCATTCACGCATAATCTACAGTAAAAACATAATGAATACATAAAGTAATATTGGAAAGAAAATAGTAAATTCCTTACACATTTCTTTAAAAAAAAATTGAACTTCGGAGAACGCAGAGCATTGGAAATAAAACTATTCACTAAACCTTTTAACTGTAATCCTGATTGTGAAATAATAAATGATCCCTCTCAGTATCTTCACTTTCGATGGTTTGAAAATTGATGACAAGAGGAAAATTCCCAGGGTGCGTTTAAGCACTACCAATTGGTTTAGCCCAACCCCAGTGCCCTTGATAATCTTCAAATTAATTTCGTGTTAAATCACGCCTCGATTTCCAACACTGGAATTACCTGACGCGACCTGTCAAGGCGAATTCTCTGAATTTCTCGAACCAGACAAAAATGTTACATCTTCTTACAAAGCTTTCAACGACTTTTCTCATTCTCCTCAACGTTTTCTTCCTCCCTTTTTTCTGTCTTATCTTAACTTTGTTCAGAATTTAATAAAGATGATAAGACAGATGATGGCGTGAGAAAAATGATGGCGAAAGTTTTTTGAGTGTCACTCGAAAAGCGATAAAAGTTTTTTCGAGATGGTTTGAGAACACAAAGAGAAGGGTTTTAGTACTTTAGGGTGGAGTTGAGTTAGAGGGAAGATTTCTTGGAGTTTAATATAGTTTTAGGGGCGGTGGCGTCAGCGGTCGACGATCCAGGGGATGTAATGGCGTCTTAAGTCTTCAGGGGCTCTCAGTTTTACTCTTATTTCATGGATAAAGAAGTGGATATTTCATTTCACTTAAACATGAGGAAAATGCAAAAAATTCGCAAATTCGAACCGCAAGAAAAAGAACGGTATTTTTCAAAGTTTCAATCATTTTTGATAAAGTCGGGTACTTCAAAAAAACATGAATCGCGGTGATGTATATAAAAGAAACGAATGGATGACGGGACAAAAAGAAAGCAAAGATATGTATGTGCTTGGGCATAAAAACGATAGGGCAACCTCGGTAGAAGCTTCGGCTGGTTCTTGATTTTTACGACCCCGTAAATTCCTTAAGAGCCCTCTCACTCTCTCTTTTTTCTCACAACCGGAAAAATCCTCTAAAGTGCGCATGCGTTCCAATGTTTTTTTTCATTCCACCATGTTTTAAAGACCAGATTGTTCATTCTGTCGAAATTGAAAACGTGAAAAAACGTTGAAATGATAGGCGCAAAAAAGCACAACAAAAAAAGTAGAAAATAAAAAAGCACGACAGAATCGATGGGTGATGGCACGGGATACGAGATTGAAGGTTTGGTTAACTAGTTGTTTATGGATCCGCATGTGGCGCTGTCCACTGCATCCATGTATTATCCAAGCGCGCATCGTTTCATCTCCACGAAACACGTTTGCACAATCGACTCTGATAACAAAAAAAGCAAAAAATGGAGGAAAAAAATCGAGTGAAAACGAATGAAGAGGAAGAGTCCATTAACCACTGTGGGGTACATTCCCTGCTCCCAACACACTCACTTTATTTCTCACCTGTATGATAGTGTATGTGTACGATGGTAGTTCGGCGTTCATATATTGGCGCTTGCCCTTTCTCTCTTGGTACAAAACCGGGGCCAAATCCCGTTGTTGTCATGGTAACGTGGGGGCTGGAGCCGCCCCCAGTCACCAATCAGAGCGTTTCGTGGCCAAAGATGAGACAAACGAGCATCGTATTCTCTCTTCCTCTCCCCCACCACCCCATTGAGGGAATAAAATCCTGTATCTCCCCCACCATCACCACCACTACCATCGGCACTCTATCGAGAAAGTGGAAACGTTATTTTGGCGGGTGGAAGGTTTAACTGCCACGAAATTTCTGGCGTCCGCACTAGTGAGGGACACTACTACTACCAGAATGCTTTTATGTGTTCGTGAAGAGAACGAGAGAAGCAAGAATGTTGAGTAAATTGGAGGAGGGAGGGAGATAGATAGAAGGCAACCGGGGCTGGCTGAGATTCTCGCTTGGGAGGAAATCTTGACCGGGCGTGCCCCGCATCCCCGATATATACTACCACCAATTCAATCCCTCCGCCTCTTCATCTCCTTCACATCCCTAGACGTCTCTGGATTTACCCTTTAACCATTTCTGTGCAGGTTTTTTTCTCTACGCTTTTCGTCTTGTTTTTTCGGGGAAAGTGTATGGGATATATCTTACTGTATTACTGCGGCTGGGATTCGATGGAGTGCCGAGTATTCCGGACCTCAGCTGAACTCACTCATGTTGGGAATCTCGATACATCAATGCTCGGATTTTCATTTCCATTTTCGATTTGTGGATTTTTTAAACATTTTTATTTTTCATAAAACTTGATTGAGTGGATTTTTGAGACTCAAATGTTTTTGGGGTAGGGGCGTTTTCTATTCATGCTGTTTTTCGGAAATGTTTGAATCTCGATTATGTAAATTGAATACGGAGAAATGGGAAACGATAGAATTCTTATTGCTCTGTGATTTCAGTTTACACAGCACGTTAGCATAATCGTTCTTTTATACATGGAAGATTAAATTTCAATCTGACAAATATATCCCATTACTCATCATTTTATTCCGTAAAGGGCGTAAGTGCAATTTTTCAAAAATCTCCAAAAAATCAATCTACACTCATTTTTTCATAAAAATACTAACTTACGCCATTTTATTATTTAGCAAGAAAAAATTGCACTTACGCCCTTTTGATTCTAGGGTATTAAATTAAATCATTACGATATTAAAAATAATTTGAAAAATCGTTTTTTTAATGAAACATTCATGATTTCTGATTACAGGTGAAAAACCCCACAAATGTCAAGTATGTGGCAAAGCATTTTCACAAAGCAGTAATTTAATAACACACTCGAGAAAGCACACTGGCTTCAAACCATTTGCTTGTGAATTGTGTGGTCGTGCATTTCAAAGAAAAGTCGATCTCAGAAGACACCGTGAGACTCAACACGCTGACCTTGGTTCAGCGCCATCAAATCCACAGCATCGTACATCAATTGGTACAATCGCACAGAGTAATATTGTCACTGCAAATCAAACGATTTTGCAATAGGTACTATTAGAATAACTAAAAAACAATAAGTTCAATACTTTCAGCCAAAATTTAAACGGGAAAAACTGATGAGCATTGTTTGTAAATTAAACGTAACGCTTTTTTCGGTAACCAAAGATTAGTTATATATTTTAATTTGTGCATTATATATATATCTATATATATATCATGATTTTCTTATTGGTTTCAATTTGCAAATGTGCTGTAATATATTTGCATAATTATTCGACTAATGAGGGATATGAAAAATGAATGAAAAATTAATAATTAGCACTCTGAAAGAGATGAATCGATAAAAAGTCAAAGATACTGTAAATATCACTCAACACATAATGTTCATTCTAGAAAAAAAAATAAAACGGAAAATAAAAATTTAGAAGCGTCTCTGTATAATTTTAAGATTAATTGAGGA